>JAKOGI010000196.1:390000-682500 GCA_029747015.1 Carnegiea gigantea | reverse complement strand
GCGAAAAATAAAACTAACCAGACATAGTTGCTAATAGTATAGGGGCAGTGACGTTGGTGACGGTTGTTGAGAGCAAGCACAAGACGAATTACAAGAGGCGACGTTCGTAATTAAATCTACCGACTACAGCCGTTTGACAAAGTAGAAGGCTACGACCGTAATTAACCAGACAGTTTTACGTTCGTAATCAAGCACGAATTTGAAGGGGAGCCTTGGAGCAACGTTAAGGTTATCTCCGTGTGACCAAAAGGTCACGGGTTCGAGCCGTGGAATCAGCCAATGACAAAATCAGGTTAGGCTGCCTACAATTCACCCCTTGGGGTGCGGCCCTTCCCCGAATCCTGCGTGAACGCGGGATGCTTGTGCACCGAGTTGCCCTTTAATCAAGCACGAATTTGTAATCTTCAGCCAATTGTATATATATACATTCATAATTTCCAGATTTAGCAAATTGTAATTTGCCACTTCCCAAATTTTACCAATGCTTGTCTCTTTCCCAGATTTAGCCGTGAAGATTTTATAAGGCTGGAGAGAGAAATCAATAATAATGATTTATGTTATCAATTGGGGAAGGAGGTTTCAGTGGCTAAAAGGAGAAAGGAGGAAAGAGAACGTGTTCAGTGCATATCAAACTGCTTTTTGGTTATTAATTTGGTAATTCAATGCAGCTGAATTTGGGACATTGGATTAGATCTAAGGGTGGAAATCAATTGTTCTCATCTCTCATTAAAACTAGGTGCTCTCATTAGATATATACTCTCTCTCTCTCTCTCTCTCTCTCTCTCTCTCTATATATGTACATGTACATGTACCTATAGATATATAGATATATGTACATATATATATATATACACACACACACACACACACACACACACACACACACACACACACATATATATATATATATATATATATATATAGATATATATATATATATGTATATATTATATATATATATATATATATATATATATATATGTATATATATACACACACATATACATATATACATACATACATACATATACATATATATATATATATACATACATACATATATACATATACATATACAGATACATATACATATATATATATATATATATATATATATATATATATATATATATATATATATATATATATATATATATATATATATATATATATATGCACACACACATATTGGTGCAAGTTTAAGATGATTTTTGAAGGGAGAGGAGAAAAATGTAGAAACTAAAAATTGGGTAGGTATAGAGATTTTTTTTTTTCCCTGGCTTTTTTTTTTTTTTTAAATCATACCTAAGCCTATCATAAGTAATAATGACAAGTCTGATGGCTATTTTTTAAAGACATCTCTTTAATCATTGTGAAGGTCATTAATTAGCAGCAGCAATGCTTCGATGTCCATATTAAATGTATGTGTACATAAGTTAACGTGAGAATAATTATAGTACTAATTGTTTAGATAACTTGGATCTCTAATTTTATTTTTAGCGATGATCATGTTTTCCCGCTAAACCATGGGTCAGTAAAAGGGCTTGCAATTAGTGACATTTTTTTTGATTATTTAGTTAGGCACGGTACTTATAATAATAAAGAAAGAAAGAAACACAGCCATTATACTGCTCATGAAAAATAGCTACTACAGTCTACATATTGCACGTCGCAAACAACAATGCTCAATAAGCCGCTAGTTCCAATCGTAGAGATCAATTAAAATAGCCACTGTAGATATCCTATGATCATCAACCTTTGCTTTGTCGGTTGTTCTCCAATTCTTTTCTCAGGCTTCTTATGATTCTTTTAATTGCCAGAGCCTCATTTCTGATAATAGAAATATCAAGTCTTTTTCCAAAATCCAAAACTTCTTTCGCTATTTCAGTAGGGGTCGGCGACTCATAATTTGATTTTGTGTTCTTACTACCACTCTTCTTACCTCTGTTGGAAGACTTACATCTCTCAGTTTTCTCGTGAAGTTGAAGCTCCAATTCAACAGAGCCATCAAACGAACGGCAGGCACAAGGTGCTATCAATCTCTTCACCATCTTCCATAGATGAACCGCACCTTGGTACTTGGAAGATGGACTTCCCAACATAAATCGGGCGACTGGGAGCATTATTCAAAGGTTGAGTGATTGTCTTGCTATTGTCTGAGAGTCCTTTATGAACATCTTCCTCCACAGCTTCATTAGCACTTCTCCAGGCTTCTAAATTATTGTCATTAGGGCAACATAAGAGTGCTTGCTTATAAGGGCTTGAAGCATCGTAAATGAGGTCATTTTTTAATTTAAAAGCCACTTGAATATCTGTGTCCTCCATATCTTTGGAAGCCACATTAGGCATCGTTCCAGAATTTTTTTTGAGAATCCATTTGCAAATCATCTTTTTTTGAGCAGCCTTCCTCTGATCGCTAAGCCTCTGAGCAGGCCTCTTTTTGAAATCTTGCCCAAGCAACATCCAACTTGCGGCCACCAACAAATTTACCGTTCATTCCTTCAATTGCTTTCTCACCCTTTTCTTTCTCACCAAATCTCACAAATCCATACTTTCTACCACTCATCCTCCCAACTTTGTCAGGAACATAAGCATCCATAACAACACCATAGCCGCTAAACAAAGTTTTGAGGCCCAAATTATCCAAATCTACTGGTAAATTATCAATAAAAATTGAGAAAGTTCGATCTTGGTTACCTCTGTTTTCAGATCTGGGAGAGGGTTTCAATTGAAAAGCCTCGACTTGCTTCCCCACAGCACCACGATTCTTCCAACCCTTGCCCAAGCCAGTAGCATCCTTGAGGCAGTGGCGGCCACTAGAGGGAGGGAAGAAGAAAGTCTTGGGGAGGTGAAATGCGAACGGAGGAGCACAGTGCCAAGAAAAACAGAAGAGAAGACATCACGGGCAGCAGCAGGACGCTTGAAGGTCGAAAAGGGCCCCTCCTCTGACAGGCCAACGTCGGCCACGACGAAATGAGCGTCCAAAACTGGGCAGTGAACCACGACCCATCGCCCTCCCGGATCCCAGAGCTATAGGGAAGAAAGAGGAAGCACTGACAAGAGTCCGGCGGCGAAAGGTGGCGCAGGAGGCGGAAGAGGCAGTCAAAGGCGGCGGGAAGGGCAGCCATTAGGGTTTAGGCCGGAAGTTGGAGAGACGGGCGGTCATTAACGTCCATTGTTCAGTGACATATACCTTAATTAACCACAACGCACACATGAATCTACTTGAGGAATGTGATAATACATAAAAAAAATAATTCCTTTAAAATTATTTATTCTATAATCTATATGTATTCAATTAATTTTTTGTTTTTTTCTATATAGAGATTGATATAAACAAAATATTAATCTTAACTTTGATAACAACATTTATAGACTTGTAAAAAAAGTAGTGGAGTGATTAATCATCATGTCTACAATGGCTACAATTTATACGTGGGTGCAGGTTCTCTCTCTTGTTTGAAGGCACCTATTGGTCTTCAATGGGTTTTTGTACTCGGTTTCCCTCATTGTTAAGTCCTATTAAGTACCCTGAAACAGAGCCTAATAGGATGACCCATGCATAATTATCCATGCACACATTAAAAAAAAACAAAAAACAAAAAGAGTGTGCAACATCAGGCTCATGGCTCAAGATATACTACCAACGAAAGGTTCATATGCAATAATTCTTTCACTGGCTAAAATCCTTTCTGCTCATATATTTAAGAAATTGCAAATTCCAAATCTGCCATTATCATACGCAGTCAAAAAAAAAAAAAAAAAAGCTAGTGTATCCACAAAATTCAAAACCATAATACCCCCTTGACATCCGCCTTGGTAGAAAAAAGGAGGGAAAAAAAAGAAAAAGTTTGCAATATCCCATGAAGAGGAGGAAATCACCCTCATAAAAAAAGGGCGGAAAAAAAAAGAAAGATCACAAATTAATCTTCTGTGATACTCTCCAGCTGAGGTTGCCAAAACCCACTTTTATCCCGGCTGCTCCTGCTCCTTCGATGCCCACCGGATTTGGATTTGAATTCAGATTTAGATTTGGCCGCCACATTTTTATGGTTTAATGTGGACAAATCTAAACGATCCAAAGTCACCTTATCGAATTTACTAACGGTCATACCATCATTTATTTTTTGGGTTTGAATCTTGACGGTCTTCTTGTTAGAAGAGGAGATCGGAGGGTTTTTGTGGTCAGAAAGATTACGATGATCGGAGGGCAATGAGGATTGAGGGATCAAGAAATAAAAGCTGCCACGCTTGAGCTCAGATTCAGGGCATAATATGAGGATTTTACGGACCACCCCTTGAGAAGAAGGCTTGCTTAACACATGGTTTGGATAGGCTTTGAGGAATTCCCCAGCAGTTACTGGCCCAGTCACCTCTTCTACGTAGCCGTTGAGATGGATTATCCGGGTCAAGTCTAGCGCCCCGCACGGAAGTACGCATGCCAAACAGCACCTTAGGCTATTCCCCATTTTGTGACGACTTGATTAGCTCTTAATCAAATTGTTGAAGGGTGGGGTTGAGGGAGAATATGGGAAGCAAAAGGAGTGATGGAGGGATACATGAGCGAATGAGGGATTTGGGGTTATATATAAGATACATGATAACAGCCTTCACTTCATACATCATGACTATGACCTAGCATAATTAAGTATTAGGTGGTTGTCCCCCCCCCCCCCCCTTTTCCCTTTGGGATAGTATTTTCGATCTTCATTTTCTTTTTCTTCATTCTATTCAATGCCAAAAAGTTGGTTGATCTAGTATTAATTAACTAATTTAGTAGTAATTAATGTTTATTTTGCAATATATATTGAAGTAATAAGTACCAATATTTTGGGGTGTGGAGACCAATAAAAAGATAGAGTGATAGACAATTAAATTCGCATTTCGAGTTAATAAATTTATGTTTAATTTTACGATGTATTCACCTCTTTGTCGGGAAGATATCCCGTTGAATGGGCTTAGTAGGCAACAAAATTATCAAATTTAAGAGATATGCTAACAAGAAAGAATGAAGGTTCAAAACTATATGAGCTTAATTCTTGAATATTATTTGTTAGTGAGGTGCAAGGATAGCAAGAAGGGGAACAAAACCCACGAAGATATTTTAAAAAAAAGGTTAAACGTAGGGCTGGATGTTTCAACAAATCATGAACGGATCACTTTCTTTAAGATTTATTCGTTGTACTGCAAATAACTACTTACGGATAAGATGCTGAACAAACAAGCGGAAATGTTCAAGGTTTCTCAAAAGTTCAATCAATGGGCTACTGCAATCACTCATGTAGATCATATATGTTGCTTCTGCAAGCTCTTCTTCCTTATATACATGTCTAAACAGTATGAAAAAATACGAGTTTGAATAGGGTTTGGTGGGTAATTTTGAAGGGAGATGATGAGGCATTCTTATCCATAAATCTAGACAGAAATAACAGAAAAACTATTTGACATGGACTGTGGAAAGGATCATAGACAATCCATGGTCCTTACTACCAGTTTTCCAGTTAAGCTAAGGGCCATAGCCTGACCACGGGCATGGTGCCAGTCATGTTCAGCTCGTGGTGGCTGTTGTGGCTTGTTTCTTGGAAATCCACAACAAGATACATACAATTTTTTAGTAATCAGTAAGTTTTTATTTATATTAGTTGGTATGCATTGATTTTCTATTATATGATACCTGAGTTGGCTGATATCTTCCTTATAGGAAGGTTCTTACACTTTGAATCAAATCTCTAATGTGTGTATATATACATACGTATGTATGTATGTATGTGTATATATATATATATATATATATATATATATATATATATATATATATATATATATATATATCATCTTTCTCTTCTCCTCCCCTCTCAAAAAACCCTAGCATCTTCACGAAAAACCTTATCATTCATCTACTTTGGTAAGGAACTATTATCAGTCACAATTGGCGGTGGTAAGCCCCAATCTTCGTACTTCTTGAAGTTTCTTTCAATTATAAGGTATTCATGTTGGGTTTTATGGCCCAAAATCTCGGGTTTAGGCACGGGGTGACCATGCTGCATGGGCACGGGCGTGCCGCGACACAGAAGACCGAAGAACAGAGCAGACAGAGAAGTGACACGGTGTGCCCGTGCCATGTGGCACGGTCGTGCCACATGGCACGGCACGACCGTGCCGCCCTGGCACGACCGTGCCACGGGAAATTTTCTGCCGCCTTAAAGTGGCGGCTAGGGTTGCGCTTTGGTGACGGTTTTTGGAAGGCGGCAGCTAGGGTTTTCAAGGGGAAACCCTACCTCACAGATCCTATATAAAGGGGGTCTAGGGCCTTGTTTCAAAACACTCCAGTATAGAAAACACATTGAGAGAGTGATGTCATTTGTGAGAGAATACAATTGAGAGTATTGTAATTCTGCTCTTAATCACTGAGATGATTGTGATTGTGTTGTATTCTTCCTGCTCATAGTGAATTGTTCTGGTGCTGTCGTCGTCCGTGGTTTTTTTCCGATTTGGGTTTCCACGTTAAATCTCTTGTCTTCTTATTTCTGTTTTCTGTTATTCACTTGATTTCTGAATCTCTAACTCATCCTATCGCTTCCGCTATTATTGTTGCTCTAATATTTTTCCTAACAATTTACTAATATTTTTTGTCTCTTTTCAATAAAACTTCTTTCAATTTGTGAGAGTTGGGATGTTTAAGGAATAAGTCAACAATGAATTTTCATGTGATTCTACTATATAGATCTTCCTTTCAAGTGCGATCTACCACGCCAATTGGATATATGTTTCATAAAGTTATACTCCAACTTGCCAACATTCAGGAAAGATGCATTGACGTCAAAGAATATGGTTGGTGACAAGAATACTACTACAAGTTCAGAGTAGGTCGACAATATATTTACTATTAGCTTTCTGCAGAGAAAGATTCAATTTGATATATTAGATTTATTTTTGTTAGAAGATTTCATTGTATAGTGCCGTATGGTTTTTCATGAATGAATTATTTATTTTTCTTATATTTATATATATATAATATAACATATATATATATATATATATATATATATATATATATATATATATACACACACACACACACAGACATACATATATATATATATATTATATTATATTATATATATATATATATTATATATATATATATATATATATATATATAAAATATGGCATAAATTTTGCTCAATGCGAACTTTTTTAAAGAAAATATTCAACTACTTAAAAAGCGGACCTGAGTAATATAATTTACACGCAAGCTGGTACGTACTAGTGTCTGCAACCTTTTTAGGGAATAGAGGAGATCATTCATTGGTTAACGAAATCTTCATTTCTAATCAAGGCGGCTCAAACTCTGGAGTTCTTGTTAAAAAATATTACTAATTTTTTTTAAGTATTAATAAATGTCACTCAATTTTTTTCAATTAAAAATATCACTAAACTATGCAAAACGTTCAAAAATGTTACTATAATAGGATATTTTTGAGTCATTTTGAAAAATTATTTTATCTTTTTAGACAAGTTCAATGACATTTTTAACTTAAAAAAAGCTGAGTGACGTATTTAAATATTTTGAATATTTTAATAGCAATTTTTAACAAGAACTCTAGAACTTGGGGTTGAAATTAGTACTAGCAGTGTAATACTGTTGCAGTTGACTAGATTAGTAATTTCTCCTCTCTCAAAAATTTTGCTGCTAACTTTACCAGTCATAACAAATGAGGCTTATATTTTATTTTTTTTTTAGTATGATTATTTAATAAAGAACGATCAATCATGTTGTGTGGGGCACCGGGCGCACAACATGAGGAAGTGAGCATTATGAAGAGTAACCGCGAACAATGGCGGAGTTTTGGTCCGCGATTAAGAGTGCAATCAGAAAGATTAGGTACGGAACGAACAATCAGTTAGTACAGAATGGTGCTCTGGTAGTATTATAGACGATTAGCAGCAATTAACAATTAATACCATGTGGCCATCGCTAACATCGCCCGCCCGGCTTTTAATATATGTTGAAACCAGTTTTCTTGGACGGCTAATAAAGCCGGGTTTGATGACGGACCAACATGTGTTTACTCATCTCATACGCCTCAAATCATTTGTCATACACTCAAAAAAAGGGGGGAGAAGTATGAAGGAAATAACCATCTAGTGTGTTACTTTCTGATGACGTTCAAAGAGGAAAAGTTTATTGCTATTAGATAATAGAAAAATGAGTTATGAATAATAGTAAGTATGTAATAATGTTTGATCAAATTAACCGGAGCCTTTGAGTCAAGATAATGTTGATACATCTCATATTATTCGTAACATTCTAATGTCTCACCGGATGCATATGGTTAACAAGAATACTGTAAAAAAATTTTGATTGGTCCTACAAATCATGACAAGTCTTTTCAGCATATCCTATTCTTACTCACATGATTGATTCTATTTGAGAAAATTTCCTAATAGGACACCCACCTTAAGGGTGATTCATATAAAGTACGTTCAATTGTAGAGCTCTTAAGAGTAAATTCCTCAAAAAGGAAGGTACACTTTGGTGCTATACGTTATCGATATTGGTAGTCATTTCAAATCCTCTTAGCCGCACTTCGGACCACTCCTCTAGGGTGTTACAATCACCCCCACTTGAAGAGCATAACATCTTTGTTGTGTCTCGCACACTGATCGACGTCCTCTTGACCTGCAATCTGCTCCCATATCCTCCCCTGCTAGGCGACTACCCATGGCTCCCCGTCTGCTGACATAGCATGCGGTTGCAGGTCGACTTTGATAACGATCTATAATATCTGAGCCGTGGACAGTTACTAAGAATAACTTCAAAAATCATTGACTAGTATCGTAAATTACCGCAAGCCTTATAAGAGGCTTAAGAGCGATATATAACAAACACACTTAACTATATATAGAGTTTTTAAAAGTTGAGAGTTAGCTCCCTAAAAAGGGAAGAGACATATTTGATAATATAGATAGTTATTTCAAATCCTTTGGGTCACACTTTTGATCATACTTTAGGGAGTTACAACTTACAAGATTGAAGAAAAATAATTGAATTTTTAATAGTGTGAGATTTTAAGTATTTGTAGATTATATAAAACTATCATATTATTGGCAATTTCTCTCAATTACAAAATTAAGTGTAATATTTTTTTCGAAAGGCGACAAGGTTGATTGATTAAAGAGTTTTTGTCTTTTTGTATTCGTTGGTGTATAATAAGTAATTAATTGCTACCAATAATAACAATAATAATAATAAAAAAAAACAAATAAATAAATAATGGGGCTTTTTCATGGGCATAAAATAAACTGCTTGGTTACTGTAGCATTAGCATTTTCTGTTTTGAGCCGTAAGATTCTGTGGCTTCCCATCGTAACTAAAACATTCAACGGCTATTGTAGCAAGTGTGATAGATGTACTTCCACTAATTATGATACATTATGATCAACTTCCAAAATTCATCAAATTTATTAACATTAGTAAAATTCTACCATAATTGAATTTTTTCTCAATTATGATAGTTGAGAAATTGGAGCCATTGATTTACTTGAAATGAATCTCTACCGCTCAAAAATATATTACCTATGACCTGCTATATAACAAGTAAAAGATAATATTTTCTCTTTCTTAGACTATCCTGCCTGCCATGCTCTCTTTTCAGATCTGTTATTGCGCCTGCATTGTAATTTGCAAACATTGAATTTTGATTTTTGAGGTTTCAATTTCTTCCCCCTCTTGCAGAAACACAAAAAAAAAAAAAAAGATATAAAATAAAAGATTATGCCCTTCCCTTCACATTGTATCTGTATCATCTACATTAGCCTCCCCTGTTCTCCTAAAAAAACTCCATAGGCACTGACCATTGGTATGTTCCTTGGGCTTCGCCTATGACCCAGGTCTGTTTCTTTCTTGTTCAATTGGGTCCTGATTGGTAGTTTCACTAGATCTCAGTGGCATCCATGGATATGGCCTTCAGGATGATTAGAAGTTTTCGTGTGGGTAGTATTATGTTGTTGACAATTAGCTGTGCAAGTTCACTAATCGTGAGATTTTTACTTTTGCCCTGTACCTCACTGTTGCTAGTTTAAATACTAGTCAATCATCCTGAAAGAAAAATAGTGGCTTATAAATTTCTTTTGTCCATCTAACTAATCCAAGAAATTGGATCGTATCTAGCAGACTTATAGTAAAAATATTATGTAGAAAAGCTTATATATGACCGGTTAGCTTTGATTTGGTGCAATCTCATAATCTGTTTGTATTTTCTAACTTGATAAAACGGAATTCAAAGCTCAATAAATTTAGTCCCAAACTTAACAAACCCCCACCCTTCTTATGAGCCACCCGTAATATGGAGCATTGCTTTTAGTGCTGCTACGGCATGCCATATATGAGAAAGAAGATAATAGAGCATAAAGAATCAAGTTCAGAGAGAGAGAGAAGGACGTGGGTGGTGGGAGTAGTGGGTGGTTTGCAAAACTGGCCGGTAGCCTATCGCGTATTGTAAACGGTTTGTGTAGGTTAAAGTAATGACTCATAATTATCAGGACAAGATCAATGGTAATTATGATTTTTAACTATTGTAGTTGAAAAAAAAAATCAATGGTGGAAGAATCTTCCTCAATGTTATATAATCATCTTAATTAAACTTTTACGCCCATAGCTAAAGGGCCGAGAAAGATTTTATACTTCAAGACATCCTTTAATACATGTACAATAAATCCAATAGTAAGCGTCGAACAGAATTCCTCTTTTATTATCCTTTACGACTTCATTAACCACTAGTACTAGCTTACAGAGGGGAGAGGGGGCAGGAGAGTTCAATTTTTGCAAAAAGTGCACCACCATGATAATTAGCAGTTAATTAATAAACCTAATTAATGTTAAAAAAGATCTGATCAGAGCTAATGAATCTTGCAGAAGTACCAAGTAATCCGGATAATAAGGTGCGAAGCTTCCTAGCAGGCACGTTTGGGACAAATTAACTCATTACAAATTAATACAATTATTGTTTGGATTAAGTCCAAAATCTACAAGGCTTCACGAGGTGCTGTTATCTTAATTAGTGTAAGTGCAATCATTAATATTAAAAAATTAGGCAAAATAATTAGGGGGACGTGACTCTTGGGATGAAGTGAAAAGAACCGTGAATTGAGCAACGTGGGTTTGTAAGTTAGTGCCCTGTCTTGACACCAAAGCCAAGATGGAGCCTTCATTTGTTTACTCACAACACCTTGATCAAATCATCATCATTATGATTTACGACTCCAAAAAACTTCTCCATTTTCAATTCCAAGCCACCTTTAATTCCTCAAACCCCCCCCCCCAAAAAAAAACCCCTTCTCTACTCTTTTTGGGTGTTCCCCAAAATTATACTTTCTTTGTATCAGTTCTAAGTGAAAGTGAGCTATAAAGTTTCTGAAAGTTTTTATTAAAACATTGGATGCGAATTCTGCCTACATCGATCTTTCCTCATTCGCACACACCCCAAAAAAAAATCATGCATTTGGCATTTTTAGTACTCAATATTAAAATTTTGCCTAAAGATTGGAATTGTACAAATTAACAAATAGACAATAGTAAAGGTCCCTATTAGAGAGCAAAACGTTGTGCTGTATATGCCTAGCCCTTCAAATTCAATGAGTATTCCGGTTATTAGCATACTAAGGGTCTGTTTTTTCATTGGGAAATATGTGTTAATAAATAGGTAAAGTTGGCTAAAATTAATTGAAGTGATTTGAAATTGGTTGAAGTGGGCATTTTTTAGGTTAAAATGGGTTGATGTTGATTGAAGTAAGTTGAATATTTTTTTTATTTTTTGTATGATGGGTAGAAGTTGGTTAAAATAGTAGGAAGTAGGTTGAAGTTGGTTGAAATGGGTTAAAGTGGATTTTTTTTGAAGTTCATGAAGTGGGTTAAAATAGGTTGAAGTTGGTAAATTTGGATTTATCTACGAAAAGAACAGAGCCTAAGAGGAGAAAAATCAAAGATAAACAAAATGGCTGAACAAAGATAACTAATTAATAGATAAATTTCTTGTAGGAAGAGACTTCCTGCGTGTAATGCCTTATTCTAAATGAATTCCTATATTATATGGTTTAAAGCTATCAAGTTTTTAATAGTTACAATTACATTAGTATCCATCAACGTATAAAAAACGAAACTTAATCACATCAACCATCTCCATGAAGAACAACTATATGTGTAACTTTATAATTGAAATATTACAAATAAAAAGGTAATTCTACCTAATCTATAACAGTTAACACTCTTCTATGTACAATCATTTATTTTTTATACTTAATATATAGATGTATTTAACAAGGCATTATTAGTTTTGAATTAATTTATAGATTTCATGTTATAACCTGGAGAAATTAACAATGTCACGGTCTTTGTATCATACAGTAATTTTACAATTATTTTTAAAATAATTATCCATCAAAAGATTTTCAAAAAATAGCTGTTAATGGCAACAATAATTGATAGTAGTAAGTTATTCGGAAATTATTCTTACAAAAACATGCTTTAAAATACGTAATAAATTTTGCTTCACAGACATCATCAGCTTTGAATCCCAGATTACAATATCTTGAATAGGTAGTTCAAAGTCTACACATGGTTTCTCAAGAGCTTCATAGATAAAAATAAGTTAAAAAAAAAAGGTATTATATCATACTTAAAATTAATGAAGATGTGGCCCCATAGCCAGCAAATCATCGCTGGTCTTATTCATTGCACCCATTCGTGCATGTATGTTTGATGTATCAGTCTCCAAATCCCAAAAGCAAGTCCAACTAAAATTAGCCTCTACTTTTTGGATGTATGATCTGTTGATCACCATTTAGAAAATGGGAATTGGTAGATTTGACGAGTCTAGTTCAATAATAATGTACATCTTATTCTGTTAACGGATTTTGAAGAGATTTATATATTGGTTATTTTATTTATATAAGTAAAAAAAAACTGATTCTTTTACAGTATAGACCCACAAAAAATATTGCAAAACAACGTTGACTTTTCTTTAAAAAAGTAAAACGAAAATCATAGAAGTGCATAAGAAGGCATTTGAGGTAATAAACATCCGCTATCAAAAACATATTAATAGCACCCAAGTTAAATTTCGGGTTGGCTGAAAATCCTATTTATTATTAATAACACCCAAGTCTTCCAAGGAGCAAATTCTATTTCTTATAAAATTTCGGGTTAGGTGCTGGAAAAATTTATGTGAGGATAATTCTTATATGACCCAACAGAGGTTGTTCGATGTTTTGATGGCCTTCATATATTGGGTTCTTAACATATCGTTTTCTGTAACTTTGTGATGGTCTTAGTCATGGCTGTTTGAACGATCCCCAAAAAAAAAAAAATTAATAACATTATATGCAAAATTACTTGCTAGAATTTTCCTGCACACTAGCTTTAGTGCATGATTATCATTGTTTGTTGTTATAGGGAGTATGATACATTTACATTGGATATGAACTTGGACCGACCCATCATTTTCCACATTGATCCATTGGTTTCTCTCTCCTTTCTCATCACTAACACTATTTGCAGTGCCCGTCGAGACCAGGCTACACAGGACTTGAGTTTTGAATGCTTCCTCTGTTTCCACTGAAGATGGAGGACTCCGGTAACAGGCCAACGTACTTCTTTCAGATTAACGTGCTACACTCGGTTCGGTGGAGGCCAACCCCATTTCAATTTTCCACAGTCCTTTTTTTTTTTTTTTAATTGTTTTCGAGTCTAGTGTAGCGTTCTCTCATGTGTGGTAATTTGCTAAAAATTTTCCCCCTTTATGCGGTAATGAGACAACTTGTCCTTTAATTGAGGTATCTAGGTATCTTTATATTAGAAATTACGATTACAACACACATCAGGATTACAAGGCCCAATTATAAGCATAAACTATACATACATACATACATACATACATACATACATGCATATATATATATATATATATAGATACACACACACACACACTATTACATCCCCTCAATCTGTATTAAAAAAATTGACAAATTTACCCTGAACTGATGAGAATGCTGTAAAGAAAGCCTCTTAGTGAATATATTTACTAAGAGGCTTTTAGTAGGGAAGTACTTGACCCAAAATTGACTTTGAGAAACTATTTCACCAATAAATTGGTAGTCAACCTTGATAAGTTTGCTGCGACAATGGAGGACTGGATTGGCAGCAAGGTAAGTAGCAAAGATATTGTCATATAGTAACTTGATAAAGACTTGCACAAATATACCCAGACCAGAAAGTAGGTAGCACAACCACTGAATCTCTGCTACAGAATAAACAGATGCTATATACTATGACTCAGTGGAAAGGTAAGAAACTATGGGTTGTTTCTTTGCACGCCAAGATACGAAGTTACAATCCCAGAAAGTAGCAAAATCAGGAGCAGAGCGGCTACTATCTGGATGCTAGCCCAACCAGCATCACAAAAGGCAGCAAGACATCCATGTTGGAATTTGCCTTGAAAAATAGTCCAAGATTGGTTGTGCCCTGCAAGTTCCTGAAAATTCTTTTCACAGGCCATAACATGCATGTAAGTAGTAAGGAGGCATGCATGAATTGGGAAACCACATGTATGGCATATGCAATATTAGGTCTAGTTATGGTAGGGTACTATAGTGGCCCAATCGCATTTCGATAGACAGATATATTAGCAAGCCACTCACCATCAGTCAGGAACAAAGTAGTTTGAGAACCGCATGGTGTGCGTATAGGCTTGAGGGCTCTACAATGTTCAAGAACCATTTCAACTACAAGTTTAAATTGATGGTTGAAGGTTTCGGAATAGGCTTTGTACGCTAACTCCCCCCTTCATGCGAATGCGCTTTGGGTTTCAAGTGTGGATGCTGCAGCTAAGATTCGAACTTTAGACCTCTCACTTAACAGATACCATGTTATATTTTATAGAAATTAGGCCTTAAAGGGTTAAACAAATTAGTTATGCATATAAGTTAAAAGATATCCTAACCCAAAATCAATTGGCAATGGTAGAATGACTTACAAGTTTAGATACATGATCAAGGCTTTTTAAATTGTCAATATGGTACTACCCTACTTTTCATAACTCCAATACGCTCCGTTCACTCATGGGCTACTCACGAGGCCCAACACGTAAACACATTTAATTCAACAGGGAGGATGGCAAATCCAAGAGCAACCTGCTCTAATACTATGTGCGATAATGAGGCAATTTGATTCCTAATTGAGACCTTTGGGTGTATTTATATTAGAAATTAGGGTTACAATATACATTACAATTGCAAGGTCCAATAATAAACATAAACTGCATATATATACATGATTGTGTATCCTCTTCTGAATATGTAGTTTTTCTCCCTTTTCCCCTCTTTTCCCTTATCCATGTCTCTTTGTTTCTCCTCGTCCCTATCTGATTGTTTCTGGTGCCAAAAATCTATTTGTCTACCCCTTCACTCCCATAAAAAATGCCATAAAATGCTAATCAAAGAGCCTAAGTTCATGGTGGACAAATTACCATCTACTGAAGTATCAAAGGATTCAAAAAGTTTGGGAACAAAAAGTCCAAAATATTTATTTCTCTGTCTTTTCGATCCTCTATAGTTGTATCTACTTGGAAGAGAGCCCACTGGGTTTCAATTCATTTGCTTTTTAAGCATTTTCAATAAATGAAATCCTTCATTTTTGGCAGACGGATTATAGATGACTATGAGAGTGTAGAGAACACACAGAAGATAAAGTTGTAATTTAACAACAGTACTTTATATCGGTTTCCTCGAATGCGAAATTATTCCTCATTTGTTGCGATTTTATCGGATTTTCCCAAAAAAGGGGGGAAGTACCGCTCCTAACCTTGTCAGTACTCACGAAAAAAGATTATACTTGAAGCTCTATGTTATGAATTTAACATCCACGAATGGTTTGAGTTGGTGAGGTGCTAGGATTGCTTTTCAATGATCGGAAGTTCGACTCCCATTAGGACCACTCAAGGTTTTACTAGTCATTAACTTCAGGGCCCCAAGAAATTAGTCGAGTTGTGTGCAAGCTGGCTGGAGAACCTGGGTCAATGGTCATTAAATAAAATAGAATTCAACATGCACATATACATATTGTAAATACAGACAGGTAGGATATTGAATGGGGTTGGTGTTGTTGAGATTAACATAGGTACACATTGCATTGCTGAGCATAGTGTGAAACACTGAAAGTATAACAAAGCTTGAGCCCATGTTGAATCATGCTTGTACGAAGCGGACCCAAGCTCAACGGCATTAGGTTCAGTGGACTCCATAGTGGAGCCCAATGAGGCCGCTGTTCTGCTGTTGTTATCGTGATGTATGCACCCACACAAGAACGTATTTGCCCCCAAACCCATTCATTGGCATCAAAGGAAGTTCCTCGTCACACAAATCTCCAACTTGAAAACGCCAATTGATGATGGACTTCGGCTTTTCTTTAGGCCAAGTTAGAAGCGCAAAGTCAGGAGTTCAGCTCTCTGAGGTCGAATTATACTATTTCATGAAGGTGTCCAATTCAATTGAGGGGTGGACAGGAGAACATATGAAGAGTTGGATTCATATATACTTTGCTACAACCCTCTTGGACTCGGATGACTTTAAATCAAATGAAAGGAATAGACATTCTACAGATACAACATACAAATGTCACAGGAAGTGCTTGCATAAAGGTATGATAGTAACATTGCAACTGCATAATGAACATAATTCTGGTGATTCAAGTAGGGTCTTCCCCCTTGTATATAAGCATGGCTCAGAAACATCAAACAATAGCCCATGATGCGACATCACCATGGAAGCCATAATTTCCTTGCCTAGCTGATGACAGAGGAGCAACACTAATTGCATAAGAGGAGACAGTAGAATAAACAGTTGGCTCTCACTCACAGGATCAGTTGCAGTACAGAATAGAAGGCCAAATGAGACTCCTGAGTGAGGAGCTATAACAGTTAAGCACCAACCAAAATTGTGGGAGAGACTGAGACCTAGCCCTACCAGGCTACCATCATCGACAGAGCATACAGAATACATACATTGTTAATAATAATACATTGTTCTACACCAATACAGGCAACAACCATCTTGTTAACTATCGACTAGCTTTCATCTCCTCCCCGGATTCCCCTGAAACAGATCGTTATTGATCCGAGCTTCAACATCCTCCACACTATGCTTGATGTGCCTGTCGGGGTTCCTCCCAGCTTCCGGGGAGGTCTGGAACTTCCCGATGAAGTTCCTGTATGCAGGCAATAGATTTTCTGAAACAGAAGTCCTCAATTGGTCCCTCAATTGATCATCGAAGATGACCCACGAAGATTGGGTCTTTAGAATATCCTCGAATTGGGAATTGAACATCTTCAACCTGTCCTTCAATGATCCCCCGGCATTGGCATTGGCATTGGCATTGTCAACCTTCAAAACCCCAATAACCTTGTTCCATGAACTCCTCTGGTAGTTGACATGGAACTGCCTGATCTTCGCATTGTGTTTTCTAATCCAATCATCCCCTAACAGCATCCCCAACTCATTGTCCTTGACCTTCTGCACAATGTACCTCCCATTGTTCATCATAAACACAGAGCTCAGAGCTGCATCCCTATAAATCTTAGACTTGGCCTCCAAATTGCTCTCTAAGAGCTCCATGATCCAGGCCATTTGAACAGAAAGGGAGCTCGCGGGCGCCATCCCCCTCTCTCTTTCCTCCTCGAACACCTGCTCGAGGGTCTGCTGCGACTTACACGCAGCTCGGAGATAGTTCATCACGTATCGTGTGATCGGATGAAGCCCACCACCAGGGACGGCTGATTTGGCCGGATCGCGGCGGATCAAGTTCTCCAATTCCATGAAAATCCCTCGAATTGCTTCCCCAACCCTCCTCCAGATCGCCATGGCTTCATTTCTCAGTAAAACGCAGTACTGATCGGAGAACAAGAGCTCGAACTCCGGCATCAGATCCCTCAATGTCTCGTAAACGTCGAGGACCTTGAACAGCCTCTCCGGCGATCGGCTCGAGATGGCGACCGCATCGGCGAAGTTCAACAGCTGCGTCGCGGATCCACGGCAGACCTCCATGAACGAAAAATCAGCGGTAGTAGGGAACCCGTAGAAGACGCGATCGCAGAGGCGGCGCTCCGATGGGAAGAGGACCCGGAGAGAGAAAACGGCCGAATTACACCACCGCTCGATCTCATCCTCGAGCTCCGGCCATGGAAGCTTCTGGACTTCCTCGGTGCTGAGCTTCTGCAGCCCCAACCTCGACAAGCTCTCCTCGAGGAACTCCCTCCTGCAGGCGCTGTAAGCGTGGGAGCACTCTCTTCCATAGTCAACCGCCACCATCCGCTTGGCGATCTCATTGAGATCGTTAATGGTGGACGACGGCAAGGCGTCGATGATGATGTTGAAGTCGGTGACGGGATGCGCGACCGGAAGTCCATCCTCCGATTCGGAATCGGACGATTCGAGAGATCCAGGGCGAGCGGAGTCGAACGAGTCGGTGCCGCGGCGGATTAGAGCTCGGAACTCGTCCTCGAGCTTGAAGAGGGCCTGCTGGAGAAGATCCTCGGCGCGATCCAATGCGGCGGCGACGGCCTGGTTGTCGCGGGCGAGAGGTGTGAAGTCGCGGATGGTGGCGACGAGGTCATCAACGGCGTCGAGAAACGCGGAGGACTCGGCGGGGTCGAGCCAGATAGGGGCGTCGGAGGAGATGGCGTGGGAGATCTGGCGGTGGATGGAGGAGAGACAGTCGTCCAAGGCGGCGGCGGGGGAGGCGGCGTGCATGGTGGCGGCGTCGGAGAGCTTTTCGCGGGAGAAGCGGCCGTCGAAGGTGGAGAAGATCTGGAGAATGTCGTCGGTCATGGAGTCGGAATGGCCGAGGGTTTTGGCTATATGCCTGGCCACTGCTATCAGCTTCTCCTCTCCTCCGTTGCTAGTGCTGTCGCTGTCACCCATTATTATTATTATTATTATTATTATTATTTACTTTTTATCTTTTTTGTTAATTAGTTGGAAAATTGAAGAGGCGACTTTGTCGTTTGAAATTTCAAAATGGCGTGGATTAGAAGTCGGGGTTTGCGGAATGGAATGCTTAAAGTGAGAAGAGATGGATAATTGGGATTTCTGGAAGGATCGATAGAATGGATGATGGCTAGATGAGATGAGATTGTCTGGTCTGATATGAGTTGCGGTATTTGTATTGTGTACTGCCTGCTGGATTAAGAAAAAAACGAAAAGAAAAGCAGATGCAGATGGGGTCAGCAGGCAACAGACAGAGACAGAGAGAGCGAGACGCGGTTTTGGCTGTAGAATGAAAGGGAAAGTGGGTAAGATATGTGTGTGAGAGAGAGAGAGAGAGAGAGAGAGAGAGAGAGAGATGAAAGGAAAGTGGAAGGAGAGAGGGAAAGAGAAACAAGAGGAGAAGGAGGCGCAAGGGGCGGAAGGTGGATTGAAAATGAAGAGGATACCGAACGTGAAAGGCTGGTGGTGGTAGTAACTAAGAGTGGCAGTGGGCGCACCCCTTTTTCCTTTTGAATTTTTTTAGCAAAGTTCGTATTATACATTTGAGAATATATGATTACAGAAACCACAAAAACAAAATGAGTTATGATATGTGTCTTATCATAAGACATCTTTAAATACTTTGTCTCATCCTAAATTAATATATTTTATAATTTAAAATTATCAAATTCTTAATGATTACACTTAATTATAAATGGCTAAGTTTAAATATACATTGGCTACGCCGATGAAGTATTGAATGGTACTCTAATTGAATCAATTCCATCCGTGAGGACATATAGTCCGCGTATTTTTAAAATATAGTCAATTATAAAAAAAAGAAGATTTTACACAATTTATAAGTTGTAATATAATTTCACTACTTGATTATACCATTTTTTTAATTTAAAAATATTATAATATAATTTTCAGATCAAAATAAGACACTTTAAAAGTGTCTTATAGCAATGCATTTATCATTTTATAAACAAAATATACATTAATAACTGTTCACATGATAAATATAAATTATATATATGTGTGTGTAACATAGCAGTATATACTTCCGAAAATATATAATAATTTATTCTTTTCTATTGTGCCCTGCCCCTCAACCTCCTCCTTTTTTCTTTGAATTTATTAAATTAAATGTAAAGGAGAGGGTTTAACAAAATTAATTACCAGAAGGCCAGAAAGGTTTCAACAAACTGGAAGGCTTGTGAGTTGATGATGATGTTCACGTTCGTCTTGTGACATTTACAACTGATGTTTTGTCTAACCTCTAATTCACGAGGATGGTTGGATCCGGTGAGATTGAGCCCGCAAGTCCACGGCCATAACAGGGACGTGGGCAAACAAATACAAAGTCTCGTCACGCGAATCCTGTGCGGGGTGGCGGTGGAGACTGGAGATGAGGATGACTTTCTGTGTGGACTTGGTCAAAAAAAGTATTACTAGCAAAATCACCAGTTGTTCTTCACCCAATGAAAACTGCCGCTCAGCCTCTTCAAGGACAAGACGGCCGATCAGATACCAAACATACCATTAAAAGGAGGTCATGGCAGGTGAAATGGAAACAACGAGATTTTCTCACTTAGTTGTCCTCGGATATGTTTTTTTCACGAGTCAATTTTAAAATATTAATATCAATTTATTTTAATCTATTTTAATTTATTTTAACCTATGTAAATTTACTTTCACTATTTTAATTGAATTTAATTTATCACATAAAAAAATTTAACTTACTTCAACCTATTTTAACCCACTTTTCCTTTTTACCCACCTCAAATACGCACGAAAAGAACAGGTCTATCGTTTACCTTTCCACATTAACAAAATTAGAAATTTCAGCTAGGGGGTGTCGAATTTAAAACTTAAAAATAATGATAATTCCTTAACTATTTTTTTGAAATATTTGTGTGTTTTAACTTAGAATTGAAATTAAACCTATAAATTAAATAATTTTAAAACCAAAATTGACAAATAAACTCCCAAATTAAACAAGAAAAACAAACTAACCTAAAAATGGAAAGATTAATTACCAAATTTAATTCAATTAAAAAATTTAAATTAAAACAAAACAATGAACTAATTTTTTTGTTAAAAAAAATTGCTGTGATTTTCATGAAAAATTGTTGAAAAAGACTTCTTTCTTTGATCAATTACTCCTACATTATAGTATTAATTACAGCATAGACAACACAAGTTGATATTGTTTCTGCATCTTTTATCGAAAGAATTGCTTTTTTATACATGAAAAAAAAAACATAGCAACTAATTGCTTCAATTATATAACTAATTTTTTTTAAAAAATTACTATGATTTTCAACAATAAGTTCGAACTAATTGCTGAAAAGTTTAGTTGAAAAAGGCATATATTTCAAATTAATTGTTGAAAAATTCTAGGCAACTAATTAAAGCCTTTTAATTGTTTTTAAAAAAAGAGAAGCATTTTAAAAAATAAACATTGAAAATTTGCATGGCAAGGCTTGATCCCACGCCTGCCCTACGCAAGCACTCCAACGACTAGTGCATTTTTATACACTTGTTTGCCAAATTTTTTGTTTATATTAAACTTCCAATTTTTTTTAATTTTCACCACATATATACATTTCTTAGGAGGGGGCTGGCCGACTCCACCTAGGGGTGAGAAAAAAATCGAATATTCAATTTTAGATTGAGGACTTTTTTTGTATCTGAATCCAATTAGATCGGTTTTAAAATCGGTTCCAAAATTTAGGACGTTGTTCCAGGTCTTAAATTTTAGAACCGGAGCCGGGCCGAGTACCCGGATAAAATTTAAAAAATTTTGATAAAAAAATATAAAAAGTAAACCCTTATTCATCAAGTAATTTATTTTTTTTAATTGAGATCGAACTTTCAACTACTCTAATTTAATTCTTTGTATTTTTTGCTTTCAATTTATCCCTGACTTGCTCTTTATGAATCTCGACCGCTATGAATTTCTTCTTTCAAGCTTTGATGCTTCTCCTCATAAGCTTTATTACTTACTATGCATTTGTTTTTATATTATTTTGACAGATTTTCTCTCTTTCTCTCTTTATTTCAAGTGAATTAAAGTAATTTTTAGGTTTCTCGTTTGTTTTGTAATCTTGATTTGTTTCCCATTTTTTGGATTTATTTTAGAGTACGTGAATCTTCTTTACTGCTTATTGTGTATTTGATTTAGCCTTATAATTTCAAAGCCTATATCATACACTCGAAAATATGTATTCCCATATAATACATAGGTAATTATATATTAAAAAATAATATATGACAAATATACCCAAAATATATATATATATAGATTAAATGTGGGAGCACATGCACATGGATGTATATAATAATTTGCCTATAATTTGATTTTTCAGAATTTGGTTTCAGATATGAGTTCTCAACTTTTTTCAACCTCTCCTTCTCCCTATTTTCTGAGGGAAAAATAGGAAAGAAAATAAAAAATATTAGGAACCGGATACCCGGAATCAACCCGGCTCCAATCGGGTCCAAATTTTAGAACCCGGTTACAATCGGATCCAAATTTTAGGACACGGTTCCAACCCAATGTAAACAAACTATGATCATCGCTCTTGGCTCTTCACATGCAATTTGCTGATAAACAGGCACTGCACGAACTTCCATCTTCATACTAATTTGTTTATGAGTTATGAGTTATGACTGATCACTGGCTGCACAAGCAAAAAAGGGGAAACGTTTACCCTGCCATCTCTACAATCAACCTTCTGCATTTTAATCAATCACCCTCCAACTCAATTCCAATCTATTCCAACTCTTCCGTTCTGAACTTTAACCAACCATTATGTCCTCCTCTCTGTTGCTTCAGATCCCAAAGAGCGTTTCTTGACCCCTTCGTTCCAGGCCTTCCTCTCCCACACCACTGACTCTCTCCACCGTGGATTCTCCAAACGACGTCCATGGCAGGAGCTCTTTGAATTCTCAGTTTTTTCCCGCCCTCAGTCTGCCTCCCCTGCGACACTTCGGCGGATCCGCCTCTCCTACTTCCGCATCAACTACATCACACTTTTGAATGGCCTGCTCGCCTTCTCCTTCTCCTCTCACCCTCTTTTCCTAATCTATCTCCTCCCCCTCCTCTCTGCTTGGCTGTTTCTCTACTTCTTCAAACCAACCGAGCAGCCGCTCATCCTCTTCGGCCATACACTATCAAACAACAAGACCCTGACTGCCTCGGTGATGGCCACCGTCATAGCAGTGTTCTTTACAAGCATTGGATCGTTGCTCATGTCTGCTACCCTGGTCGGAGGGGTGATCATATGTATTCATGGTGCTTTTAGAGATCCTGAGGATCTGTTTCTCGACGGTCGAGATTTAACTGTCTCCAGCTGGTTTCTTTTCCATTGCTAACCGGGACTCTGTAGCATCAGCCTCTGCGGCAGTGCAGAATGTCATCTCCGTGGTCTCCCTGTAAGACGTCAGATTCTGTTACATCACAATTTCTTAAATTCCTTGAATAAAGCAATACACTACACAACATGAATACACTGGCTTGATACTAAGCTCGTCAATTTATGACTTATTTTCAATTCTTGCAACAATGTGCCAGAGAAATTACTGAACGAAAGAGTCGTGTGATCGCCCTTAATTCGTCACAAATTTTATTTTTATTTTTTTAGTGAGATTAATTCATCACAAAATCATCAAACACCAACTTCCCAACCCCAAAAGGGGGGGGGGGGAAGCTCGGCGACAGAAAAAGAAAGGAAAACAAACAGGGCAAAAGCCCCACCCCAGATGATCTTGGAGTGCCCTTTATTTTCTTATTCGTACGTCAAATGCTCAAATGCAATACAGCTCCCGAAAACAACAGCCTCCAAGTGGAAAATGTTACAGGGTATACAGAACCTCAATGTTCATCAACACCAACACCCAAAAAAAAAAAAAAAAAGAAAAAGATCCTACAGATCCTACAATTTATATAGCGTTCCCATTTCTTGTCTCTGGTATCAACTAGTCCTAGACTAGACTCCATTTGAAACACTAGGGCAAAATCAGATGAGGAACAACAGAAGATTCCTTTCCGCTGTACATCTATATAAGCCTACTCTGAAGAAATCTCCTCTTTTGAATATCCTCTGGTATCTTCTGCAACTTTTGCCCACAAATTAGCCATTTTCTCAGCACAGCTTACCTATTGAATCCAGAGTATCAAAAGTCACAATGGATCATAACTATCATGCAAATTTCCATGCAAGATTATTGAATTATATAAAGAAACATGGAAAAAAGTTGCCTTCAGAAAAATTGTGGGTGCACAGATGGTGGATCTCAGAGAGAAAGCAAATAATAGTCCGCAAAAATCAGGGGTAAAACCTGATATTCTCACCCTTCCTCTGATGCCTACACACTGAACACAAAAGAACCAGCTACATGCAAAAAGGAATCCCCCCCCCCCCCAAAAAAAAAAAAAACCAAGGAAAAGAAGAAAGAGAAAAGAAAAGAAAAGAAATGTTGAACATGAACACAATGCTTTTGACAAGGAACATGAATACACTCTTAAGAACAGAGAGATACCTGATCATTTACAAACCCCTTCAACATATCCAAAAAATCTGCGTGTTTTTCTCTTTCAATTCGTTCTAGTTCACTCCGATTATTTTCCTGCAGGAATGTCAGTTCTGAATAAGTGCTTGTAGTAATTGTCAGGAAAACATCTAGTTGAGATATGCCAACCAGACTTCGTAAGAAACCTCAAAATAACAGCACTATGTAAAGCAAACTAATATAACCCTGCATACAGCATTCACTTCAGCAGCATCCACTCTGTGCTCCCTGTTGCTGTTATCCAACATCTCACTACATGAATTAGCTCTTTTGATACGGCACATCATCAATTAGTTTAATAATGCACTAACAACCATTCCCAAGCCAACCGCCAAAGCCACTTCAAGTTACGTATACAAGTACATATGCTGGTTGCAGAAAACAACAAAATTAACAGTGATATAGCCTTCTGATCGCACTAACTACCACAATAGGTGTTCCAAATATGAGAAAATCATCTTGCTAATAACATGGCGAAGTTACTAAAATTACATAATGAAAAGAGATTATCAAGAATCTATGCTTCATCATATAAGAGTCTGAAGCATAAAAGGTGCCAGGAATGTTGCTGATAATTAGTCGAAACTTTCCCCTATAGCATGTAACTGCCAGTCTCCCTAGAAGCCATGGTCCATTACTCTGTATGAGTGCCCTAGAGAGCAGAGGCAACAACCGTTGCAAGGCTACGTATGCACACCTGAACCCCTCCCCTATCCCAAAAATAATTAAAAAAATTAAATTTAAAGAATTAAAGTTTAACATCGGTATGAAGAAGAAAGAAAGCCAGGATTCTAGAAACTAACATTTGCCCCCAGCAATCATAATACTCAGCACTTCAACCATATGAGCAATAGAAACAAAAGGAGGATGACATTATGTTAAGCTGCATCCTTGGAAACATGATTAAACTACAGAACTCGCAGTTCTCACTCCATTACTAGCTCTAATATAACACCACCATTGCAGCCCGCATATTTCACCCACATGAAATTACACGTCAATAAAATCACAGATTAACATCACTTATCAAATGTTGGGTATCAACAGATTGGGATAGGAGGACAGACTGGACACATGAATAGTAATTCTAAGCACAGAGTTGGGTGAGTGTGCTGGCATCATTAGCTGCTTTAAAACAGATTGTCAAGAACAGAGCAGTCACCCTTTAATATCAGCAATGCAGCGAATAGCATACGCAAAACTTCTAGTTGTGGAGGTCACGTGCGCGCACGCACGCAATCACGCACACGCACGCACACAACAACAACAACAACAACAACAACAACAACCACCACCACCACCACCACCACCACCACCAGTGTGAGTCCTACTTGAGTAGGTTTAGGGAGATCAGATATAAACAGTCTTACCTTTACATATATCACTACCCACAAAGATGTCAATTCCAATAGACCCACAAAAGATTTTGAGGAAAAATATTTGTAGTTGAAAATCCTTAATACAAAAACTAAAACAAAACGATAACTACTAGCAAGCTGTGCCCCTAAATAAATAAAAAGTAGGGACAAGCTCCGCATCATAAAAAAATAAAAACATAAAAACTAATACATGCATGCCTAAAAACTACCATGAGAAGGGGAAATAGCAAGCTACGTAAAGTCTGCAACCTTAATCCTAAACCTCTATAACTCCTTATTCTGAGTCATGTCCTCCGTTAGTCCTAAAGCCTCGAAATCTTGTCTAATCACTTCGTTCCAATTCTTTCTTCGCCTGCTTCAACCCCTTCTACACCTTGGCAGAACAATTCTTTAATATATGCCCACTGGTGCATCAATACTCCTTCTCTTTGTATGACCAAATCATCTAAGTCTAACCTCTCTGATTTTCTCCTTGATTGAAGTCACTTCTACTTTGTCCTTGATCACTAGCTTTTTAATCCTATCCAATCTCGAGTAACCACACATCAACGAAGCATCCGTATCTTGGGGACCTTCATCTTCTAAACTTGAGACTTCTTGCTAGGCCAACAGTCCGCACCACACAATAGTGTTGGCCTGATAATCACACGATAAATTCTTCCCTTCAATCTCAGTGAGATCTTCTTATCGCACTACATCCATGATATATTTTTCCATTTTTGTCATCCTGCCTTTGTTCATTAGTTAACGTTCTCGTCAATATCCCGTTTTCTTGTATACTTGAACCCTGTTATCTGAACTTTTCCACCCTTGGGTAAGCCACACCCCCAATGTTGTATACATATATATGTGTGTGTGTGTGTGTATAGATGCATACATTAATACACATATATATGCATATACAAATATACATATACTGATATAAATCTATATATGTGTGCGTGCGTGCGTGCGTATGTGTGTGTGTGTGTGTGCACGTGCGCGCATATAGATATCTATGTAAGTGTGTGTGTGTGTGTGTGCGCGCGCGCGCATATAGATATCTATGTAAGTGTGTGTGTGTGTGTGTGCGCGCGCGCGCGCGCGCACACACACACACACACAAAAACACACACAGAGATATATATATATTCACACACACACACACACACAAACACACACAGAGATATATATATATATATATATATATATATATATATATATATATATATATATATATATATATATATATATATATACTCGAGCTCTCTATTTTGCTCCGTTGTACCCGTGTCGGACAAGACACTCCGCGGATAGGACATGAAAAAAGCATGGGACCCGTATCTAAACTCTAAAGCAGGCCTGAAAAAAATTAGGAATATATGTTCTTTTCCCCTTTTCATCAATCATTATTTTGATGGATCTTTAAAGTTCAACCGTTTGATAAGTTGACAACCCTGTAACTACTAAAATATTCTCGTAAGATTATCTTAAAATTGCAACTTCCATATGTAAAATTATGAGTCCGCATATCCGCGTCCAAATTCTGTTCAGCGCCCCGCATCCTAAAGTCAGAGCTTTAACGAAGTGGACACCCGGATCCATAGCTGTGTCCCACAGCCCCTACCCGAGTCCATGTAAGATAGTATATACGTCTTATATTGAAGTTCTAGTACCATCAGTAGTTCTTGAGCAACTTGTTTATAATGGAGGTGCACCCTATAAGATCAGCAATATGGCAGGCAGAGTGGACCAGATGAATAGCATACAAAAACTAACAAAAGAATGCTAGCTGTATGAGGAGAAGTATGAGATGCATTCAATAGTAAAGCGCATGGCCAACAATTCACTTTTCTTGAAACTGTTCAAGCCATTGCTTAAACTAGAAAAGGCAAATAGTATTATCATGTAACCCCTTAACTAACAAGTTCACAAGCAACCATAGATGCAATATGCAAAATGCTGCAGGGGACAACTAGTCTCTATGCTTTAACGTGCATATATGCACGTCCACTTAGGACCAACTTCTAAATGGCATTCTTACCTTGATCCGTTCATATGCTCTAACTGCACAATTTTTCGAGTCTTCAGTGATCCTCAAGGTCTCCTTCAACTCGTCCATCTTGTGAATTGTTGACTTATCACCACCGAACACCTTAGATGATGCGGCCTCAAGTTTTTCAGCTTTTGATTGCAATGAGGAGAACTCTGATAGAAGAGTCTGTACAGTCAGCAAAGCACTTGCACGATCTGAATATGCATTACGAACAGCTAACATAACCCCAAGGTATGCATGGATGGTGTCCTGTAATTTTTTTTGGGAGGGGGGGGTGTATTGTTAGTAGGCTTCTTACCAACTATAGAAATCCCGGATTCAATCCATGCACAAAAGTTTATGCCTGAATGTAAGTTATTGCACAGGCTCTTAACATCTTTAACAAGCAGCCCAGCCAGAAGTTTTTTACCCTATTATGCAAGTAAAAGGAACTTTCCCACAGAATCTCATAATTCTAGTTAATGAGATGAATATAAACCATAAAAGAAAAATCAGCTCACGCAATACTACCAGATTTTTCACTGTTTTTGCATTTAATTCCCGATATATCCTGCTTGCTCTGACAGTAACTGTTGCTATGTTTTTCAATTCAGCAGCTCGCGCTCTTTGAGTGTCAAGAACCGCTGCCTCATTCTCAAATTTTGTCAATTTGATAAATGATAACCCTAACTCTCCCATTGTATCCCCCATATCTTGCTGTGCTTTGACAAGTGATTCAGCCTGTAGGTGATCGAATAGCAAATATCAAACGAGATGACTCTAAGCAATCATCAATGGTAATCAGTTGTCATCAGAATAAGTGGAAAGGAAAAAAGAGATGCAGACAACAAAATGACCTGCTTGGATGTGTCAGTGAGACGCTGCTCAAATACATGAAGCTTCTCTTTTTTGTCCAAAAATTCCTTGTCTTCCTCAACAACTGGCGGCCTTGAATTTCCCCAGTCGTTCGTGACGGATTGTTTCAGTTCCTTGAACAATCTCCACAAGTCCCTTCCTCCTTTCGCCGGCTGCACCGCCTCATGTGGAGCTATGAAGTTCCTTGAATCTCCGAACAACTGCTTCGGCAACTTGGCAGCTCCATCAAGCACCCTTGATGTCACATCAGTGCTCGTGGGCAGAGGAAGCTTCCCTGGCACTTGCAAAAACACTCTCAACTCGTCACTTTTCCTAATCACAGGATGAGCTGCCAATTTCCTCAAGTACTTCTCCAATGCCACTCTCCTCTGCTCAACAAATTCCTGCTTGTGCATGACTTGACTCTCAACCACACTCTTATCCGGCCTAGCGGGTATGAAAAACCCTCTATATGACTCTGATAACCTATCTGCCAGCGTGACCACATCTCTGAACCTCCTCCTGACACTAAATTCCGTTCCCCCAAAAGCCCGCATATTCGTCTTTGTAGTGATCAAATAAGTCACATAAGTATTATTCCCGGGAACAATTGAATTTGATGACACTTCATGCTCTTTCTGGGGGTTTGATACTGTAATTTTCAAGTACTCAGAACCTAACGAGCTCGAAGACTCCGATCTGCCAGAGTTGACTGAGGCAGTGGCATTCGTTTTCGGGCTTCCAATGCCATTGGTGTCTCCCCCATTAACTTCCCCAGTTGGACTAATAACTAAATCAGAGTATTCTGAATCCTCAATGTCAGAGCTACTATGAACTCTAGGGCTTTTTGGATCTCTATCCGGCACAGGAGACAGTAATGGATCTGAATCAGCGGTTTCCACCACGATCGACGGAGCTAACGGGTGGTGATGCGATTCAGATAAAGTCGACATAGCACTTCTGTAATTAGCGTATGATTTAGAAGATGATAATGGGTCACCGACGACTAGGGTTTCCATTTCTTCGCTAGGAGCAAGAGGAGCTCCATCTTCGAAGCCCTGGCTCTCAGAGCCCATCATCTTATTCCGAAATAAATTTCAATTCACAACAACGAAATCAAATTCAAGAAAGCTTTTGATTTAGCCCTAATTTGATTGTCGTTCTTTTACAAACAATTGAAATGAGGAAGTACTAAAAAGATTGCAGAAACTGCGAATGAACGAACCAGGAAATGCGAATTGCCTCCAATGGTTGACGTGACACGCAGACACTGATCGCCGGAGAGATCGCCGGCGCCGGCGAGTAGAGAGAGATTGAAGATTGGGATCAGAGAAGCTGACTGCACGGAGGATATGGAGGAGAGAGAAAACAACAGGCGTAGAAAAACGAGGACCACGGAGGAAGCTTTTGTGTGATGGATTTTTTTTTTTTTTTTTTAAATTTCTTCCCATTTGTTCGCATTTCTACATGGTGCAGTGGTAGTTCGCTTGCGTTGGGATAATGTGGGCCTTGGCTCACCAAGCTACGGTGCTCCGCGGTTGATCGTACGTCGATTGCCCTTCGATGTATTATCAATATCACCAATGGAGGATGGCTCGAACGTTTGGAGCACTTCCAATATTTAGCTCGTTTTTTGATTTATCAATGAGATCTGTCACTGCTACATTAGTTTTTTTTAAATTTTTTAGCTCACAATTCTCAATCTCTTAAATAAAAGACTCATGATTTAGCTCACCAAATAAAATAATATTCAATTGGTTAAATTTTTGTATTTTGATTTGTTATTTGGCTTTATTATTTTGGAAAAAAATAATGTACACATAATAATTTAATAACACAACTAATTATAAGGTCATATGTTTTTAACAAAAACCACATACGAGTTTCAATGAAAAAAATAATTCACATATGCTTGAATATAAAAATTATAAAAGTTCGATAATAAAATTAAAAAAGATACACAGGTTAACATTTGACACCCAAAAAAAAAAAAAAATAGTCCAACAATTTAAAAAAATTTACTCAAATTAAATTCCTTTTTTTAAACATTTGACTCCAAAAAACAATTTCTTTTTTTTTAAAGCCTACAAATGGTGCATGACTCATGCTTCAATTAGCGTAGATAAAATAAATCCTTTTTTAAAAGCCCACTACAAAAGGACAAAAAATAAATAGAGAGTGGGCCGCTCGGCAAGCTGCATGAGCCGAGCCCATTGCTGCAGGCACACGGGCAGCTCGTGGGCTCGCCAGGCCCCTTTTCTAATGTGCGGGCCAAACGTTGATCCTGCTCTCATTACCTTTTAAACTTGGTGAGTAGTTTAGTTTGTAAGTACTTGCAAAAAGGAGTTTAAAGCAGTTGGTGGGAGATTTTTCCATACTTCAAAGAACATGAATATTCATTAAAATTCATATAATGTTCTACGGAACATATATTTTTATGAGCCATATTAATAAAAACATATTTGAGCAATTCATATGGCAAATATGTTTAGGTACACATACATACATACATACATACATACATACATACATACATACATACATACATACATATATATATATATATATATATATATATATATATATATATATTTGGACTTGTACTTTGTATGGTGCATGCTATAGTAGACAATTTGAATACATATATATATATAGAGAGAGAGAGAGAGATAGAGAGAGAGAGAGAGAATAATATAGGAATGTTCATTAGAGGCCAAGTTAATATCATAATTTAGAAAAGGAAACTCAGATTTGTTAAAAAATATAAATAGATAGGAATTTTATGCACAACTATTGAAACTCAATAATTAAAAAATTCTATGATTGTAAAAAACACAATGTAAAGTATGATAGAAATTATAGGTAGTTAAAATGAAATGAAAAATCATACTAAATGACATGATGATACGTAAATTTATGATGCTAATAGCGAAGAATCTACTTTTTTTTCTTGTACCTACATTACAAACTCATTTCTTAGTAATTTGGATTCTTAAAATCTCATGGAACGTTCTTTCAACACTAAATTGGGCTTTACTTCAATTGATAAAGCTCTGCAATATCCGCTTGACAAGTGGCCCAAGGCCCTTACTTATGCTAGAAACTCTACTTTCCATTTCCCGGCTTTTCCATTTCCCGGCTTTTAGATGTCTGCTGCAAATTTCTTCTTTTGCGTGTCCTTTTAGCGGGTGGCTGTTGAAATTTCCTCCAGATTGTCAAAAAATGAGCTTCTGGTGGCTGCAAGTTCATCAAGGAGCTGTTATCAAATACTATGAACACTAAAGGGAGAGACTTTTTTGAAGACAGATCTCCCTAGAGAGGGGTAAATAAGGTGATTACAAAAACTTAAATTTAAGAATCGAAAGTAAATACAGAAATTAAATCGAGATAATGCACAAGGATATTTTAATGAGGTTGGGCCTCAATCAAATTTAGGCCCCCGCCTAGAGTTATCCAACTCTATGATTCAACACTCTACTTCTCTTATTAAGATGAACTCTCACGATCTCTCAGAGTTACCTCACTCTAGAGATCTCAAATACTTTAAAGCAACATCTTGACTAAAGTATAGGAGAGTTGAGACCTCACAACAACTCCTTAAGTTCACTCCTTCAAAATACTCTCGACTCTTGATCACAGTATAATGTTTAGTACAATATTTCAAAGTATGCTCTCAATATTGATATTCACACTTGCTGTCTGCTTCCGTTTTTTCTCCTTGATTTGGTCGTCTATTTATAAGCACTTCAGGACATGCACCATCAAGGAAATTTTGATCAGATTATCCTGAAGTTGATTTTCAGAGCCTTGACTTCCGATTGACAACTCCTGATTGGATTTTCTTGCCTTCTTTCCCTCAATCTTGATTGATATAATTCAGCTCCTTACCTTCTTTAAAATATTTACAGAAGTTCTTTGTACCAGGCATTCTCACAATATTCTTCAATCAATAAAAGATCATTGCTTGATTTGATTAAAATATACTTCAATCAAAGAGGGATACTTGCCTAACTTTTTCTTCAACGTGTAATTCCCTTATGGCAAGTAAGAATCATGACAAATATATTATTCAAGACTTTGTAAGGCAGCTAAATAAATTCCTCAATTGTCCTTTAAGTAATCAATCAATTTGATAGGCTAAGATCATGTACATATATATTTTCTTTATTCAATTCCCACGTTTTTCCTTTTGCTGAGTGCTTCATATTTGAATTCAATATTCATGTCCCTTTGTACATCCAAACTTCTAATTAATTTTGTGTTACATCAAAACCTTTTTAGCCACGTAATAAAGAAGTCAACATCAACAACAGTATATTAGATCAACCATAGATATTATGTATGAAGTAGAATAATTATAAAATCAACTCACTTCACAACTTCATATATAACACTAATTATATTGTTTGTTATCATCAAAATCAATATATGGCTCTTGGAGTTAACATTTTTTTTTGTTTGGTGAATTTCCAAGATGCACCCCTTCAAATGGGAAAGAAAAAAGGAATAAAAGAAAAAGAAAGTAGAGGAGAGGAAGGAGTATTAGAGGTTTGAATTTTACATTGGCGATGAATCTCTTCGAATAGAAACACTTCAAGCAGGACTATTTTTGGTGGAAGAGGGAGCCCTTCTGTGTTACTGTGTCTATTGAGTCCTCATCTCGTTGGTACATCATCACAGCTGGACTACCCTCTGTCTTCTGCCAGGCTTTTTCATCCTGCTCCAAGCTCCTTAAACTCAGCAAAGGACGCTTTTCGATCACCACTTTTTCCACTGAAGCAGGTAAATCTCCTGGGAAATCCCACAAATTACTGTAACTATTGATTTCCAAATGTTGAAGGGAATGGAAGTTTGAAACCCTTCAGAGACCAACCAACTCTGGACAGTCCTTTATCATGAGCAGAGTGAGCCGAGGAAAGTCGTGTTCCCCCATGTCTCTCCACTCTTTTAAGCTAATCATGGACTTGATTGTTAGCTTCTGCAGGTTTGGGAAAGCAACAAAGTTCTCCCCTTCAGTGGAATCAGCATCTCTACCGAAGTGGAAATCAATTATTTGTACTCCAAGCAATTCAATCAATTAGGATGAGGACTTCAAGACCAGCTAGTTGCCCCAGAGATGGTAGGACTCGGCAGTTTTCACATCTAAAGAGGGTGATTCTCACAAGTGCATCAAAACATTGGTTGCTAATGCAACTTGGAAATTCTGAGCCCCCATAGCAAAGTATAAGTCTTGGAGATTTGTATGTGGTCGCAGATGCTCAATCGCCCCATCTTAAAATAATGCCTTTACTCTGAACCAGGAACTCCAATTGCTTCCGAAATCGAGATTTATAAAATAATGTCTATATTGTTCCTTTTAAGAGGAATAATTTTTAAGAGAAATAATGGTCATATTATTTTAAGAGGAATAATGTCCATATTATTTTAAGAGGAATAATTTTTTCGTAATTATATTTTAAGAATACTATATTTTAAAAATGCAGTGATCTTCATTTTTATTCGTATTTTTTTTTAAATTTTTTCATAATTAATGTTTATATTTTTCTTAATTATTTTTTCTTCCTCTTATCAGAATTGATTAATTTAATATGAACAGATGTAATTAAAAGTGAGAATTAATCCTATGGTCCAAAAGTTCTGATTTTTGACAATGTAGAAAAAATCCACATCAACACAATATTGCTTTTATTTAATAGTATAGATAGTATAGATATATATAATATGTGAGAGTACATGTTTACAGGATCATATAATATTAAATATGCGTAGCAGTTGGTCGCTTTTCATGACATTTGGTCATAAGGTACGTATAAAAGCATAAGGCTAATGGTAGACTGAGGTGTCCTATAAAATTAAACATATCTGTCTGCTCTCTTATATTTTGGCTTTCATGTCCCATAAATTAAACACAAAGTCCAATAGGAGGTTTCATCTTTAAATTACACCACTTGCATAAAGATTCACTTACGTCTTTCACTTTGAGAAATGGACTCCTCCTATCAAAGGGCGATATTTTTTGAATTTTCTCTTTACATATTATGAGGATTAATGTGTGTGTGTACTGATGATGTATTTGCTATAATTATGAGCATACTAAGTGAGAATGAATAAATTAATGACACCTTTTTTTTTTTTAAAAAAAAGAAATGCATAGCAACGGGTAACCTATGTTGTAGGAGCAACTCCTAATATTTTATGTCCCTTTATAAGTAACTTAGTGGTAGAATAATGACTGGTTTCTAAATAGAAAGACTAATGTTCAATTTTTAATCAATTGTGTGCGTCTATTAAATTTATCCACCCAAAAACAAAATCTTACTACTTTATTGATTTCTTTTTCATGTTTAAATTAAATACTAGCATATGGAAGCAAATTTAGGAGATCTGTATAAATCGCCGCATGCTAAACCATCCACTCTACATCTTTAAGGCCCTGTTTCGACTGGAAAAGTTTAATCGAAAGAAAATACAAAGAAAAAAAGTTTAAAAGGAAAAAATTTGTAGAAAATTAAATTTCTTGTCATGTTTCATGTGAAAGAAAAACAAATGGAAAAACAAGTGGAAAATAATAATAATAATTTAAAAAAAAAAAGACTCTCAATCCCCACTTGGCCACCTCAATTTCACCAGCCGCGCAACCATTCCCTAACCGTTATCTCTCCTCTCCCGCTCCTCGCCCTTCCCGTTCATTAGCCAGAGAAACTCGTCAACGTATTCAATCGAAGTATCATGGACGGTCCCATTGACTCTCAAATTTAGCCACTTTATGTTAAAATCTTGAGCAGATTTGAACGTTGAGGAACAAGAGGACATGGATGATCCTATTTCAGGCGACGGAGAGTCAACGGGCGGCAAACTGAAATTTAAAGAAGCCATTGAAGGACGCAGCGGACTAGAAACTCAATAAGACGGCGAGGACGTCGCCGGAACAGATCCAATGCCGGTCGAGTAGTGGAAGAAGTGGTCCTTGCTTGAGGGATGCTAATGAAGGGTTGAACTTTAAATTGGGATTGTGTGAAATTGTCGACGACTTTTCTCAGGTTTTTGGGCTTTATTCTTTTCATTGGTAAATTCCAATATACCAATTTCAGCCTATTACAATCTACTTCAACCCATTTAAAAAAAAAAAAAAAATTCACTTCAACCAACTTTAAGCAATTTTTTTCAAAATTTTCCTAATTTATAAATTATCATGTAAAAATTAATTATGTAAAAATTATTTGTATAAAAATTCCTTCAATGAAAAAATTAAAGATGTAAGTAGATGCTAAAGATATAAGAAACTGTACGAAATTGTAAAGAGCTGTAAGTTGTAAATTAAATCCTCACAATCTCAAAAAGAACAGGGCCTAAGTCGCAAGTATGAATCTGGATTTAGAATCCCGTCATCTATTAAATTCATTAGTTATCTATGCTTCAGATTGGAAAATAGAATTAGCCAAACCACTGTATTGTAAAATATTTTGACAATTTATGAAAATCTAAGGGACCAAATCTTGAACCAGTTAATTTAGTACATCTGTAGGGTGACCATGGTTGTTTTAGAACTTTCTCGTACCTCGATGAAGATGATGCGGGTAAGAATTCGGGTTTACAGGATGGCTCCTGACGACTCGCTGGCGGGCTCCCTTCTTTGATTGAACCTGCGAAAAAAGGCACCCCCCGGTTGTGATCCAGAGAACGCCTCTCCAACGGTCAAGTCAAAAGAGAATCCAAGAGATCTAAATACAATAAGAAAAGATACAGTCAATCCTCATCAGGATTGAATATGTCAGGATCCAAATCCTCTTCCCCAGGTAGATAGATAAGTATTTATAACTCATATAGCAAAGGATAGGATAGTAATTTCAACTGGGAGGCTCCCAAAGCGGGCTATCGCCTACTTACCCCGCTTGGGTCTTTAGTATGAGCCCCAAGGATCCTGTTTTGGGGCCCTCGTGCTTGGTTGGGCCCATCCCACGGTTGGGTGCCCTTGGGTCTCCTGAGAAGATCATAATTTTCGGATCACTTAGCCCCCCAACTGTTACCTGGACGGGGGGCCTGTTTTCATAGTCGGGTTAAATGTGGAGTAATTTTCAACGTATCTTAGGTTGGTGGGCTTAGGGAAATGGTCCATCCTTGGTCGGTTATCCTTTCTTGTTTTGACACTTGGATTCCAGTTAATATTAGTCAGGGGTTTCCGATGCTGGCTAGTGTTACGAGGTTCCGTCCACTTTGGTGTAAAGGTCGTCGCTCCGCAGGCCGGTTCTACACCACACCTTTGTGTGTCCTCTGCGTTGAACATCCCCCCAGGCCAATATGGGATTTCCCCGTTCACTGACGACAGACGAGATGGCGCTCTACATTCTGGGCAATTTTGAATGGCACCGTAGGGAGGTTGTGTTCCCCCCGAGCCTCTGCCGTACGATTTCAGAGAGCGATGCCCAGACTTCGATTTGGTTGTGGCCGAAGAGTATGCTTAGGACTGCCAGGTCCCCGAGCTGCCCCAAGTGGTTTTCATGGCGATGCTGCTTAATGACGCCATGAAGCTCGGTGTGCTGAGCGGATGGATGATTTCAGTAATGGAGTCTGATGGGAAGAATTTGAGTTTTACATTTATAAACCCCAAGTATAAGGTTTTATCATTGAGTACTCGGGGTGTCGTCCACAAGGAGTTGGGTTTCAAGTACCGAGATTAGCTTAAGTGTTCAATCTAGCCCGAATGAAAGAAAGGAAATGAAATCTAAGCTAAACTAAACTAATGAAAGCAAAAGAGGTGGCTTGAGACTATGATTTAACCAATTGATTAACTAAATAGATAAGAGGAGTCCTACCCTATTCGACCTCAACTAAGAACAAGAGATGGTCGGTTGCGCCATCAAAGGTCACCCAAGTCCTCTCTCAATAGTCATGAGCTAAACTAATTAGCCTAACCACCTATTTTCATGGGGTTAGTCCAATTAGACCACAAAATTAGCAACTCTCGGATCTAACTAGAATCAGAACTATTTTCATGTCCCGAGCACGGCTATCCACTCTCCCACGCTATTTAATCGACCTCACCTCTCGGCATAAGTCAATCGCCGAAAAATAACCGTGAAAGCTCTCTCAAGCATTTCATCGAACACTTGTCGAGCGTGAGGGAAAACTCTAAGTTCTAAGCAAGAATTAGGTGTTGTTAGATCCAATATAAGTCTAATTAGCCATCAAAGGATAATCACAATCCAAGCAACCAAGATTAATAACTAATTATCAACAAAATGCAAAAACCCCAAACTAAACCTAAGCTAACAAATAACTCAACAAACATGAACAAAGGGGAAATTAATCTAGTCTAACATGGATTAAAATAACTAATGAACACAAAATCATAATAAAACTAAACATTTAAGCTAAATATAATATAAACTAACAAGATTAAACAAAAGAAAAACAAGAACAAACATGAAATAAAGAGAGAGAGAAAAAGGAAACTTAGGCTTGAATTGATTGAATGACCTTGAAATTCATAAGCTTGAATCCCAAAATACAATCTAATCTCCTAATCTAATCCTTCTATTGAGGTTTTTATTGGCTAAAATCTAACCTAAACTAGTCTAGAAAATCGCCAAAAAGCCCCACCAAAAAGTCCCAAAGACATCCCTTTTAAAGAGGAAACAAGACGGCCAAAGCAGCGCGCGGGGGAGCAAAAGGGGCAACGGTCGTCGCCATCGCGACAGGCTGTCGCGATCACGACAGGTGGCCTTTGTGGCCCTCTATCTAGCCACCTGCAGGGGTGGTGACGGTAGGGTGTCGCGGGCCGGTTGCTTGTCGTCCTTTCTTACCTTCTTTCGCTCTTTTTGTCCTTCTTCGCTTCTTTTTATGATATTTGCTCCATTGATCTTATTACCTACAAAAGTAAAGAAAACAAGTAAAAATCCTAAAGATTACGTTATTATACAAGTTAAAATTAGGTGAAAGAGGCACGTAAAATATGCCAAATTATTGCTTAACAGAGTCGGCTCTTAAAAAGTTACGGTGGAACGCTTTTCAGGCATGGAGTGGACGTTATAGGGGTAGGATCATGGAAGTCCATCGACAGGAGGAGTCCAATGACTCAGATGAGGAGGTGAGCTCGAGTTTTGACAGCCAAACCCCTCCTCCTAGTGATGACAGCGAGGAGTGAGGCTCAGATAGCGGTGATCGTTGAAGCGTACACCCAAGCTTCAACCTTTGTCGTCTTTCTTTTCTTTCTATCTTTCTCTCTTTTTTTTTTGGTAAGTGTTTACAATAAATGACAGCTTGTCTCGCAGGGGCGTTGTCTTAATCTTTGCATTCCTATGTACTGTTGTTACCTAAGCGGCCCGATCATCGCGGCCCGTTTAGGTGATGCTGTGAAGCTCGGCCTTCAGGCCTAAATCCTAAGCGGACGGCCTCATGGCCCATTTGTAGGTCGGATATCATTTGCGGCGACATATAGAATAGGCACCCTGCCACTTAACGCCACGTGGTGAGAATTGAGTGGCGCTTTGACATAGGGCAGTTTTAGGAATGGGTGATCCCCCTTTATCTCCTTCTGCCTTTTCTCTATAAAAAGGGAGCAGGCATCTCTATGAAGGGCCACTCGAAAGCGCTCCTGAGTTCTTAGAGAGGAATAGAAGTTCTCAGGGAGAGAAAGAAGGAGACCCTGTTTGTGGCTCCAACCAGAGTCTTGGTTTGTAATCACAACCATGGCCTTTCCCCCTTTTAGGGAGACTGAGGAGATGGATGACTATGCACGAGAAAATTTCCGATGGCATTGGAGGAAAGTCTCACACCTTCGGCGTCCACTCTCAGAAAACTACCGGGAGCTATATCCGCACTTTGTTCTCTCCAAGGCAGAGGATGCCGTGCGTGACTTTGAACTACCCGAAATGGTTTAGGCCACCTTCTAAGCCATGCTGCTTAACGCTGCTATAGGATTGGGCATCGTGAGTGGGTTTATTGCTGTCGACTTGAACGGGGTCCCTTGAAGGGTTGCGATGGACTTCTTTTGAGTCTTGGATGTACGTTAATAGGCACAGCCTTCTGGAGGCACAGCTTCATCAACGGTTTCCCTCGGGGGGTGCTTAGGAACCTGTGAATGGCCAAGAGGAGAGCTCAGGCTCTAATGATCCCCCACCCCCCTTCTAGTGATGATGAGTAGGGCTAGATTTTCATAGTGTCTTCCTGTGTTGTGCTTCTTTACATTTCTTCTTATGAGGCGCGTCTGTGATCGCGAGTCTTGATAATAAAATGCCGCTCTCTTTCCCTAGGGACTTTTTCTTCGCAGAATCTATTGCGCTCTTGTTTTGAATGATTTTCTCTGGGTCTTCACGCCTTCCCTCAAGTCTGCCCGATGGTCAGGTTTCAGGGAGCCCGTAGGATGGGCCTAACTATCTTATTTTACTTTTTATATTTTTTCTTTTCAACTCCAGATCACAGGGGTCACGTGTCAAAAGTGAATTGGCTGGGTGTCACCTTGGGAAGTGTGTTGTCCTTTGGGCTACCTTCCTCTCACCATAAAAGGGGGAGGGAAAGCTTCTTCAGTAGGTGACATCTAATAAATTTCCTTAATCTTTGAGAGAGAGAGACAGAGGAAGAGAAGGAAAATGATCCTGTTCCCAAACTTCACCAGCACCGAGCAGGCGACCGAATACGTTCGGGACACTTTTCGCTGGTCTTTGAGGGAGTCTTTGGCTCTCTGCCCGAACCCGCTCCCTGAGGACTATCACGGCCTTTTCCTAGGCTTTGACCTCAGCATGGTGACACAGTACGCCCATGACTCCAACATTTCAGAGATGGTGCAGGCAATCTTCTACGCCATGGTCCTGAATAACACTGCGGAACTGGGGCTTTCGTGTAGGATCGACATGAACTGCATAATATCGATCCTACGATGCCTGAACTGGAATATTATGGAGACCTGGCTGTGGGGAATCGAGCTAAGGCTCTAGAGCGGTCAGATCCCCCGTCTTGCGAATCCACTCGTAGACCCTGCGGCATCGAGCGGCCCAGTGGAGGACTTGGGTTTTAGCGATGCCCCTCCCGCATCAAGCAATGAAGAGTAGGCATAGAAGTTTCATTGTATCTTGATTCCTTTGTTGCCGTCTTCATCATTTGTAAAAGTTGACTAGTAGCCATGCATTTTGAATAATAAAACAGCTATCCCGTTCATCCGAACTCGATCTATTGCTTGATATCTTTTCGTTCTGCTCGATACTTTCATATGAATTGGTCTTTCATGGGTCGGTCGAATAACGTTCGGCCTATCACCATAGTCATGTATTGCTCGGCCTCTAGATCGAGTGGCTAGACCCTTAGCCCTCTTTGGGCCTAGGAGTATAGCAACCGGCCCTAAGGCCGTGCTCCTGCGTTCTTAGCCCCCATTGGGGCTAAAAGTGTAGCGACTGACCATATGACCATGCTCCTGGCTCTAAGCCCCCATTGGGGCTAAGAGTGTAGTGACCGGCCCTCATGTCGCGCCCATGGGTTCTTAGCCCCCATTGGGGCTACGAGGGTAGTGGCCGGCCCTGAGGCCGTACTCATGGGCCTTTAGCCCCCATTTGTGCTAAGAGTGTAGTGACCTGTCATAAAGCCATGCTCTGAGACCCTTAGCCCTCATTGGGGCTAAGAGTGGAGCAACCGGTCCTAAGGCCGTGCTCCTGGGCTCAGCCCCCATTGGGGTTAAGACGGTAGCAGTCGGCCCTACGGCTGTGCTCATGGATCTTTAGCCTCCATTGGGGCTAAGAGGGTAGGGGCTGACCCTCAGGCCGTACGCATGGACTGTTATCCCTCAATAGGGCTAAGAGTGCAACGACCAACCCTAGGGCCGTACTCGTGGACCCTTAGCCCCCATTGGGGCTGAGAGTGGGGTGACTGCCCCTAAGGTCATGCTTATGCATCCTGAGATCGAGCTGCTCTTTCCTTAGCTTTCGCTGGGGCTACAGGTACATCGCACGCCCTTGGGCCGAGTGGCTGGATCATCCCCTTCCCCTGGGCCAAGGGAGGCGCAACGATCAAGGGTGGTTCCTAGCAGCCACGTGTCATCTCCGGTGTTACATGTCAGGATACAGCCCCTCCGATTTTCTGGGGAAGAGCGCCCCTTTCCTTCCCCTCCTACTTCCCTTATATAAGCGAAGTGGGGTCCTTTAAGGTGAGTCATTTATTTCATCCCTAAAAATCTTCTAGAGAGAGAAGTGGAGTTCTAGAGAGAGAAGCTCTATTAACCCTTTATTCTATATTCAAACTTACTGTAGCATCTTCAACCTTCTCCTTTGAATTTTCAAAGGACTTGTGTACGCCTTCATCCCTGCCTTCAACCTCCTCTTCAATCTTCTTCATTTTCTACAGGTACGCCTCTGTACATCCTTTAAGGATTATTGTTCTATTATATTTTGCGTGATTATGTTTTCACCCTGTTCATCAACCGGGGGCTTCCCTGAAGGACTGGCCGGCCCCCAGATGGCGGGCCGCCATCCGCAGTTTCCCAGCCTCCCTACCTTCATCGATGGCCGGGTCGTGGCGAGCGCTCCCCCAAAAAATCAGTTTAGGGAACCTAAAAAGATTTCTTATGCGATGCCGATTTTTGAGCCCGATACCCCCTCATGGTCTAGCTGCGAGTATTCCTCCACTCACATCATTCTCAGTATTGAGAAAGAGGTCTCGTATCTATGGTAAATCACTATAGCTGACCTTATGACTGATTTTCAGGCACGACGAAAGGTGAAGACCAAGTCTACCCCTCTCGTCCGGACTCCCAATGAGCTGTTGGCCGAAGGGACTACCGAAGGTAATTTTTGCTCGGCGTCAAGTTCTCAAAGGCCGGGGGCTGAGGTTTTATCTACTAGTTCTAGCTCTTCTTCGGCTGGAACATCCGTTAGGCCATCTTCAGATAGGACGTCTACTAATTCTTCTTCAGATGGATCGTCAACCAGCTCTTCTTCAGATGGGATGTCGGCTAGCTCTTCGTCAAGGGGAGTACCTAGCGCCCCGAGCAGGTCAGTGCTTAAGAAAAAAGGCAGTACCCCGATAGAGCCGGTCCTGGAGATCGTAGCTGATGGGTTGGTATTCCTTGGGGCTCCATCTCGCTCGAACCCTCAGGACGGGCCAAGCACGCACTTTCCCAATCCGAAGGTCACGCCTTCCCTAGAGATAACGACCCTGGAGAAAAAGTATCTTCTGCACGCGGGATATAGTTTTGTAATCCCTGAGGCAGACGCCACGGTAAATGAACCGTCCTAGAAGTGTATTACGATCAATTGGGTGGCCTTCAACTATGGCGTATGATTTCCTCTGCACCCGGTGATTGTGGATATTTTGAATAAGTTTGAGCTTGCGCCCGCGTAGATTGTGCCCACATCCTGGCACAACATATGCTCTTTCATAGCGACATGCGAGCTGCACGGCCTTGTCTGTACTGCCCGAGCATTTGGCCTTATCCATTTAATTCAAAGGATTCTTAATGAGACCGGGGACCTAGGGTGGTATTGTTTTAACAACCAGTCGGGTTACATGACGACCATTGAGAAGAAGTCCAAAGTGAAGCATTGGAAGTATGACTTCCTCTTTGTCCGTCAAGATTTGGGCTAGGGGCATCTTCCTGATTGGAATGAAGGGAAGCCAATCAAGAATCCCTTTAGGGAGCCGTCCGATGAGGAGAGGAGGATGGCTCGTCACTTTCTTTATTACATATGGGGGGACGACCGCCCGATGCCTATTCCTAAATTTATGGCCGAGGTGACAGAATCGGCGCAGTGGCCCGAGAAGAGGAAGAGTAAATCTAGTGATAGAGAACCTTGGAATTGGCTCTCCAGGTTAAAGTTCTTCGAGAATGACTTCTTTTCGGCCGCAGCAGGCCTCTTAATCTTTAAGAATTTTTCTAAGAGTACTCAACATCCCTACATTGGTCAGCCCTTTTTGTTTGGTTCTGACCTGACTCTTTTTTGTTTTGCGCGGAACAAACGGGGGCGAAGCTGACGCACTTCGAGAGCGGAGAAGCCACCTCCGAACAGATAGCGGCCGAGGCTGAATGCCGCCGGGAGGGAATGAGGGCCCTCCTTGTGAATGTGGCAGCTAAGAAGGTATAAGCCTCGGCTTTTAGATTTTCCCAATGTTGTACTACTTGTATTTGGAGATTAACTTTCTCCCCTTGTTGTAGGCACCCCCTCTGGTACCATGCAGGAAGAAGCCCACAATAAGTCTACCCCGTACAGGTAAACACAAGCGTCCACGGATTGAAGATAGGCAGGACGGCACTGCTGCCTCTAACCCAACCTCTATTAAGGGGAAGGAGGTCAGCGGTCATCTCCTCCGACTCGTTCTGTAGACCGGTTGGTCAGTGGCCAGGCCCAGGGTCCCCAGGGAGTCCCCGGTACTTTTAAGACCGCGCAGGTGGCTTCGTTTTCCATGGGGGAAACTGTCACAGGTACCCGAGTGCGTTCGACAAGCTTCCTAGCAGCTGATTCAGAATCAGCTGCCAAGTTGGAATTGGTTCGGGATTTGGCCAAGTCATAGGATTTGGCAGCTTTGGGGACTTCAGAGCCGCCTAAGGTCACCAAGGATGAGGTAGCTGTGGCTGAGGTAGGTGGAATGTAGTCCTCCTTTTCCTCTTTTTCTAGTTTTCCATTCTTTATCTTTCATACTTTATTAACTCTTTATGAATTGGTTCACAGGCCCTCGCTCGGGCAATGAAGGCTCTGTCCGAGCGCAGGAGGTCGAACGAGGCCGCGGCCAGGTACAAGCGCTGCTGGGAAAAGCTGAGGGAAGAGAAAGATGTTTGGGAGGTCGAGAAGAAAGACCTACAGGGCAGGTTAAACGAGGCGCTCTCCAAAGCCGAGGCTGCACTCGCGAAGGCTAAAGCTAAGGCTACAGCGGGGGTCGAGAGGGCGGCCAAGGCCGAGGAGTTAGGCCACCAGCAGGGCCGCGGGGAGGTTATGGGATTCCTCCGCAAGGTCTTGACGACATTGGCCCCTATTTCCAGGAGGACAATTACTTCTTGGCCTACCTCCACTATATAGAGGAATGCCAACGGCCCGGGGCTGAGGGTCAGGACCCCGAAGAGGTGGAGTTTATCCCACCCTCTGGTGAGGGGGATAAAGATGAGGGAACCACACCTCTAGATGGCGAAGAAGGGACACTGGATGATGAGGGTCCTTGCAGGGAGGGAGCCTGATATGCAATCTTTTTTACTCTTCCCCTCGTTGTACCTTTTTGGCCTGCTAGCTTTACATTAGTATTTGTACTCTTCCCTTCTATCAATGAAAGACGTTTATTTTTTGGCAATAGCATTTCTTCCTTTGCCGCTCGTCTATTGTACTTGTTGTTTCGCTTTGTTTTACCCTACTTATACTCTATAGGATAGTAGCCCCGAAGCGAAAGAACAAGTAGTGTGACAGTGTTTTTTGCTGACCTTTAAGATCGTGCTTTTAGCCCCCATTAGCGCCAGGAGTATAGCAACCGGCTATGAGGCCATGCTGAAGGACCCTTAGCCCTCATTAAAGTTAAGAATATAGCGACCGACCATGAGGCCGTGCTCAAGGACCCTGAGCCCCCACTGAGCCTAAGAGTATAGCAACCGGCCATGAGGTCGCGCTTAAGGGCCCTTAGCCCTCATTGGGGTTAAGAATATAGCGACCGGCCATGAGGCCGTGCTTGAGAACCCTTAGCCCTTATTGGGACTAAGAGTATAGCGACCGGCGATGAGCCCGTGCTTAAGGATTCTTAGCACCCATTGGGGTTAAAAGTATAGCGATCGACCATGAGGCCGTGTTCAGGAACTCTTGGCCCCTATTGGGGCAAAGCGTATAGCGACCGGTCATGAGGCTGTGCTTAAGGACCCTCAGCTCCTATTGGGGCTAAGAGTACAGCGATCTGCCATGATGCCGTACTCAAGGACCCTGAGCCCCCAGTGGGGTTAAGAGTATAGCGACCAGCCAGGAGGCCGTGCTTAAGGGCCCTTAGTCCTCAGTGGGGTTAAAAATATAGCGACCGACCATAAGGTCGTGTTTGAGAGTCCTTAGCCCTCATTGGGGCTAAGAGTATAGTGACTGGCCATAAGGTCGTGCTCAGGGACCCTTACCCCCAATTGGGGCTAAGAGTATAGCGACCGGCCATGAGGCCCTACTTAAGGACCCCTAGCCTCCATTAGGGCTAAGAGTGTTTAGATGGTATTGCCTGTGGAACTGCCTTCATAGGCATTGTATTTATTTCGTGTAAAGCAGTAGTACATGGTGATTGATCATTTACAAAGGGAAAACTTATGAATAGTACTTTCGCAGATTGCTGCTGTACCAAGTCTGTGGTACGAGTGTGCCATTGGTGTGTTGAATGTGGTATATGCTGGGCCTTACTTAAACGACGACCTTGTACGGGCCTTCCCAGTTGGCTGTGAGCTCGCTATGCTCGTTTGCGCGTGCTACGGCCTCTGTGCGGCGAAGGACGAAGTTGCCTACTTGGATTGGCTATAGTTTTACAGCCCTGTCGTAGAGCCGTACGATGTGAAGTTTGTAAAGTGCTTCTCGAAGAAGGGCGTCTCCTTGAACAGAGGGTAGGAGATCCAAGGCTTCTCGTAGGGCCGCATTGTTTAGTTCTTCCTGAAATGTCGTGAGGCGATGGGTGTGTAGGGAAACTTCGACTGGTAGGACGACTTCAGATCCGTATGCTAGCATGAATGGTGCTTCTCCTGTTGCCGCCTTCATTGTTGTGCATAGGGCCCATGGTACACCATACAATTCGTTTGCCCACTTACCCTTAGCCTCATTGAGTTTTTTTTTTGTGGGCGCTTGTCTGTTAGTCTGGGGGTGGGCGACAGCTGTGAACCGGGCTTGGCACCCTAAGGTGTTGAGGTAGTCTGTGATCTTAGTGGTGCAAAATTACCGCCCGTTATCGAAGATCATTGTGCAGGGACACCAAAGCGGGTGATGATGTTCCTCCAGATAAACTTTCGTACTTCAGTGGTTGTGATAGAAGCCACTGCTTTGGCCTCGATTCACTTCGTGAAGTAATCCACGGCAACAAAGAGATACTTGTGCTGCCCGGTACCTTTAGGGAAAGGCCCTAATAAATCCATACCCCACGTGGTGAAAGGCATAGGGCTGACAATGGGTGTTAGAGGAGTGGTGGACAACCGTTGGATGGGACAAACCTTTGGCACTTGTCGCAAGTTCGGACCAAGTTCATGGCATCTTCTCCCAGGCTTGGCCAGTAGTAGCCAGTGCGTATGGCTGTGACTGCCAACATGCAGCCCACTATGTGTAAGCTATATACCCCTTCATGCAGCTCCTTGAGTATCTTCTTCCCCATCTCTGGAGTCACGCATTGTAGGAGGGGTCGGGCGAAGGATATCTTCTATAGTATTCCCTCATACAGGATAAACCAATTCGACTGCTGCTGTACACCATCGGCCTCTTTTGAGTCAGTGGGTAAGGTACCATCAGTAAGGTACACACGGATGGGATCCATCCAAGTCGAGCTCCTATCCAACCACAATATTTCATGGGGATCGATGCTCCCTTCCATCAGGGTCTCCCATTGGATGTTTTTGGGTTTTCCGTCTTCAGAGGAGCTTGCCAATTTAGACAGCACGTTGGCCTGGCGATTTTCTAACCGGAGGATGTGCGTTATGGCAAAGTATTTTAGCAGTTTGGCAGCTTCCCGTATGCGCCGATCGTAGGCCGCCATGGTGTTGTCTTTGGTCTCATATTCCCATTGAGCTGGCTTACCACTAGTCGGGAGTTCGAGAATGCCCGGACTGAGTCGGCACTAGCGGTGTAGCACAACTCTATCCCTGCTATCAAGGCTTCGTATTCGGCTTCATTGTTGGATGCCTTGAACATAAACTTCAAGGCGTGCTCAAACCGCTCACCGTCGGGGCTTTTAATGATGAAGCCGGCTCCGCTTCTATCCTTTGTAGATGATCTGTAGATGTAGAGGTTCCATGGTGAGGGGTGGATCATTTTCCGGATTGGGGGTGGTTCCTTAGGCCAAGAAATCGGCTAGAGCCTAAGCTTTGATGGCTCGTCGTGCATCGAAGGTCAGGTCATATTAAGACAATTCAACGACACATTTCAAGAGTCGGCCGGAGGCGTCTAGCCTCTGAAGGACGTTCTTCATGGGTTGGTCAGTAAGAACGATGATCTTGTGAACCTTGAAGTAAGGCCGCAACTTCTGACTAACCATCACTAGTGCGTAAGCAAACTTTTCTATGAGGGGATAGTTTGTTTCGGCTCTCGCTAGGGCGTGACTTACATAATACATCGGGATTTGCTCTTTCACTCAGTCCACCACTGAGACGGCCAGGTAGAGCAAAAGTGTTTCCCCCATGAGAGGGCTGGCTATCTAAGGTAGCTGGGCCAGGTATGCCTTTATTGCCTGGAAGGCCTCGTCGGCTTCTTGATCTCAAGTGAAGTTAGTTCGACGTCGTAGGACGCAGAAGAACGGCTGAACACTTGTCTGTAGGCCTACACATGAACAGCCCCAAGGCCGCAATGCACCCCGTCAATTACTGTACTTCTGTGATGTTTCTTAGCGACCTCATGTCCAGGATGGCTTGGATTTTGTCTGGGTTAGCCTCTATTCCACAGCTACGGATCATAAATCCGAGGAATTTTCCCGACCTTACCCCGAATACGTATTCTTGGGATTAAGCTTCATCCCAAAGGTCTATAGTACGTCAAACGTCTATCATAAGTCTGGGCCGTGTGCTTCATCGATCATGCTTTTGACTATTATGTCATCAACGTAGATTTCCATAGTTTTGCTGATGAGAGGCTTGAACAGTTTGTTCACTAGTCGCTGATAGGTAGCACCTATATTTTTCAACCTAAAAGGCATCATCCTGTAACAGTGTAGACTGCGGTCGGTGATGAACGCAGTCTTCTCCTAATCTTCGTGACACAGGCGGATATGGTGGTAGCCCAAGAAGGCATCCATGAAGCTTAGCAAGGCGTGGCCCACCGTGGCATGTACCAGCTTATCGATCTTCGGGAGGGGATAGCTGTCTTTCAAACATGCTTTATTTAGGTAGGTGAAATCTATGCAAATCCTCCACGTCCCATTGGGCTTTTTTACCAATACCACATTGGAGATCCACTCAGGGTACGGGCATTCCCTAATGAATCAGGCCTCTAGTAATTTTTGAACTTCCACAGTCACCGCGGCCGCCCGCTTCGGGCTTATGTGCCGCTTCTTCTGAATGAACGGCTTGTGAAGCAGGTCTACGTTCAGCCTGTGTTCTATAACTACTGGATCGATGCTGGGAATTTCCTCAGGTTCGAAAGCAAATACATCCTGATATTCCCTAAGGGGCAAGGTCAGTGAGTGGCGAGTGGCAACTTCTATTTACCGGCCTATCTAAACAGTGCGGTCGGGGCGTCCTTCCTCTAATTGCACTTGTTCAACACTTTCTGCAGCCTCGGGGCGAGGGCAGTCAGGCTCAGCCGAGGTCAGGGTGTGTATAACTAAGGCCTCTGCGGTAGGTGGAGTGACAAGGGGAGGCTCGGTCTGGGGCTTCTTGCCAATCACCTGCAGACCGCCCAACCCTCTCTCGTTCATCCATTCCACGAGAGGCCGAATGCTCACTAGGTAACATTTCCGAGCTGTGCGCTGGTCTCCTTGCGTCGTGCCCACACTTCCATCGTCGGCTTCAAATTGAAGCTGAAGCAGGTAGAGGGCGATGACAACCTTTACTTTATGCAGGGTAGGCCGCCCTAGGATGATATTATAAGTGATAGGGACGTCCACGACCAAGAAGTCTATCTCCACATTCTTTGCCTTTTCCTTGTCTCCAAAGCATAAGGGGAGGCGAATCATTCCGGTTGGGTTTACCTCTTGTCCCCTCAAGCCCAGGATTGTGTGGACCAGTGGGACGATGTCCCTTCCCAGATATGTTAACTTCTTTAGGCAGTCCCATGTGATGATGTCCATGGAGCTACCTGTGTCGATGAGGATTCTTCGCACAATCGCACTAGCCACCTTCATTTCTACTACCAATGGGTCATTATGCGAGGATGTAAAACGTGGGCCTTGTTCCCCTCTGAACACCATGGGTGGGACTGTGACACAACTTCCTTGTTCCGCCGTAAGGACTTACTGGGCCTCTCGTAGCTGATCATTCCGTGTGGACCGGATGATGCCTTTAGCGTACCCGCCGGCAATAGTTGCCACTATCTCGGTTAAACAATCCTCGTCTCGTGGTTTGGGTCACGCGGGTTCACGATCCTTTCACAAGAACTGCGGGCCTCATTTCAGGAATTGATCAATTTGCCCTCTGTCTGCTAGCCCATGAAGAGCTTTCCTCAACTCTCGACACATCGGCGATCGTGTGCCTGTTTTGCTCGTCGCAGTATTTTTGGGCGTTTGGGGGTTTAGGCGCCGAGGTCATGGGAGGTGGTTTCTTCAGCATGGGGTTATCCCTTACTTCAATAAGGATGTTTCGAGGATCTGTGGTAAACTGTGAATCAACAACCTCGAGGTGCGGCCTTCGGTCTTCGAAGCCGTAATTCTTGTCCCCCCTTCCTGGTTCCTATCTGCAGGAATTTTGCCTTCCCTTGGGGTGTCGGAGCTATGGGCACAGATTTCAATAGCGCGGATGAAGTCTGCGACTTTTCTCAGCGCTTCCGCAAGGGTGGTCTCCTTCTGCTCGGCTGGGGATAACTGGAACCGCCCACTCTTCAAGTCGCTTAGAAAGGAGGTGTACGCAACCCCGTCTTCTAGGTTTGGAATGAGGACCGCCTCTTGGTGGAACGTTTGACGAAGTCTGCCAGGGAACGGGCCTTGCTTAATCTTGGAAAGGTGTATGCTGGTTCGCCTCTCTTTTCGGTTGGCGATAAACTGGCTAACAAATCTGTTCGCCAGATCCTGGAAGCAAGAAATGGTTCTTGGTGGCAAGCCGTTAAACCATGACTGAGCCACTCCTTTGAGAGTGGCCGGGAAATATCGACAGTACGCGGTATCATCCACATCCTGGACATACATGTACGCCTTTATTACAACCCCAGATGCTCCTCAGGGTCAGTTGTGTCATCATAGAAGTCCACGATGGGCATCTTCACCTTCCCATAACGTGGAGTATTGATGATTTTCGCGCTGAACGGGATGGAGAATGGGACAACCCGCTGTGCTGGATACTTTGATGGGGGTTTCCGGACGTCTTTTGACCTCCACCACCGACGGACTCCTTCGGGAGGACAACCTCTCTGGGATACGGGAAGGGTGCGATCACGCTGCCGTGACCTCAAGTCGTGCCCTGCGTGAGCGGGACTCCGGGTGCAGTCGCGGCCCGATCGGCGCTCAAGAGTTCGTTGCCGTTCGGAGGCGCTTCTCTGGGGGCCCGAGGTTTGTTCTTGATCTTCGAACCAAGCAATTCGTCGAGACTGTGTCGCATAGGGCGTGGAAGCAGCGGTTGACTTTGCGAGGCACCCATGGCTTGAGCGATGGTTAAGATAGGCATTAGCCCCAATGGAACGGTCGTAGTTGTCCTGCCGAGACCGCTGGTCTCCGCCGCCGAGAGGGGCTTCTTGCACCCTCTCACTGCGGCGGGGAGATGTTGCAGGGTCGCACCTACAGGAGGGCTTGCATCCTCCGGTAGGCACATATTCGAAACAGGGAAAAGGCCTTGCTAATCTTGCGGCCTCCGCAGCCTTCTTCACCTGCTCAGATACTTGCTGCTTTATGGCATCTGTCATGGTGGACATGAAATTCTTGAGGGCGTCTACTGTGACATAAACCTCCTGTCTTACTAGGGGGCTGATCAACTGGATCGGGGTCCGTCCGAGAGCTTTCCGTGGTGTCCATGGCCTCATGAGGGACCAGCCCCCACTACGGGTGCTTGATCTCTTCTGGCTGGTGCCTACATAATGTCGCTAACTACCATCGTTCACCGATTCCTTCCCACAGACGACGCCAAATCTATTTCAGAACTTTCTCGTACCTCGATGAAGATGATGTGGAGAAAGAATTCGAGCTTACGGGATGGCTCCTACGACTTGCTGGCGGGCTCCCTTCTTCGATCGAACCTGCAAAAAAGGCACCCCGGGGTTGTGATCCGAGGAACGCCTCTCCGACACTCAAGTCAAAGGAGGGTCCAAGAGATGTAAATGCAATAAGAAAAGATACAGTCAATCCTCATCAGGGTTGAATATGTCAGGGTCCGAATCCTATTCCTGAGGTAGGTAGATATATATTTATAACTCCTGTAGCAAAGGTTAGGATAGTAATTTCACACTGTCGCCTACTTACCCCGCTTGGGCCTTTACTATGAGCCCCAAGGATCCCGTTTTGAGCCCCTCGTGCTTGGTTGGGCCTGTCCCATGGTTGGGTTGGGTTGGGTCTCCTGAGAAGATCATACTTTCCGGATCAATAGTGATGCATGAAATTTAGAAGCTCTTACATCATCTGTAATTATCTTTCAAACATGAGCCTGTTGGACCGTTCAATATTTGCGCCTTCAAATTCTATTAGATATTACAAATCACCAAGATTAAAAGGAACTTATCCTTGAATCGAGCCATACATATCGTAGCATACGTGTATGAATATTACATGCCCCCCTCAATCCATACTGGTCAATTGAAATCTTTTATTATACAGACAAGTTTTTTCTTGCTGGAGGAACCATCTGCTAAAAGCCCCTTCATTTTCTGTAAGTTCAAGAAAAATTCATCCTTCTCCATCACCATGCCAGCATCACCTAATTAACCAAAAACCAAAAAGGATGTAATAACATAACATCAAAAGAAATTAATGGATACACTGTAAACATTAATTGACTGTAACCTGGGTTTGTAGAGATCGAGCCAGGTAATAGATTGAAGGGAACAGCTAGTTAAACAGATGAAAATAAAAGGCAACTCTCTTATAACCAACTCCAACTGCCCCCTTAGTTCCGCAGCCCAAAAAACTACAAACAAATAAAGAAAAGGAGAAGTTCTCTGCTTCTCTCATCAATTATTTTGTGTCTCTTCATTATTTATTCAGCAAACAGCATACAGTAAAAATGAATTATAACAAAAACATGTCATCACAAAATTCTTCTTCATCATCGTCATCATCATCAGGTTGTTTCAAAGTAAGAGGATGGTATCCTCAAGGGCCGTTTTACTTGACAGAAGTGCCCTTTCACATATTGCAATTTCAGTTTCTTATTGTATTCTTCGTCACCCAATCTCTGCATCACCTTTTCTTCAAACATTTTGGCCTTCCTCCCCTTGTCTCCCAGCTAACGGTACGTCTTCATATTCTTCTGTTGTTTCTGCCTTCATTTATAATTTTCCATACGTCCAAGATAAATAATTTTCAAAACTATTTTGTGATGTCTTTATATATGATGTATTACTAACAAATTAGTTTTTCATTAGAAAGTTGCATTAAACTTCAGTGTCCTTAATTCACGTTATTTATTCGACCAGCTCTTTTTAAAACAATAATGTTAAGTGGGCACCCCACTTGGGTCCTATTCGGGGAACTCCAATAGGGCTGAGAGACCCACAAAAAGGGATGGGTAAGCTGAAGCATGGACTCAAAGAACTAGTTGTTACCTTGCTTAAAGCCAAGCTTATTTTCGCAAGCCATGAGATTATATTATGTGAACCCAACGAAATATTCACTTAGTGGTTTAATACTATTGTCTCGATAAATTAAGGGTGTCATCTTTATTGTATGCTTATAATGTGTTTCTAGCTTATCTATATGACATGTTTATACCATGTCACGCCAATGAAATATTCACTTCGTGGTTTAATTTAAAACTTATGTCTCAATAAATTAAGTGTTCTCATGTATGATTGCTCTCCCTCTCATTTTATCATATCATGCTTGAGATGTCAGTTCGCTGTTACCTTTGTAATACCACCCCTCAAATGCTGACAGTGATGATATGTTGTATTGTGAAACGTATAGGCAGGCATCCTCCTTTCTCCAAGTCTATTAATCAAAAGAGTCGAGGTATTGAAAGCAGGCCATGAACTAATATTTCCAGAGATAAGCAATGAATTATGGCAAACCATAGGCCTATTTGGTTTGTCTCTATCTTTATACTTAATAGCTGTGAAAATGGATTTTACCATGATGAGGAGCAACGGCAAAAAGCCTATTGCAATTGGGATACTAGTCATTGTCATCCCATGGGTTGTGAATAAGCTACTTGGTTATACATACATTATTCGCCGTTTAAAACAAGCTCAGAAGGTAGAGCTCATTTCATCTGCAACCCTTCTTGCACTAACTACATTTCCTGTAACCGCAATTCTCCTTAATGATTTGAATCTCCTCCATTCGGAGCTAGGCAGATTAGCCTTATCTTCTGGGATTATCAGCGAGTTGGTGAGGTTTTACCTCATACTTAGGTCAAAAAACTTAGCTGGTCTAATACAAAACCTCATCACCAAGAAAGAGTTTGCATCTAGGATTATTGGTACTTTCTGCTTAGTCATGCTGGGTATATTCTTGGTGCGGCCATTGATGAGACTTATAATCAGATGGACCCCAAAAGGGAGGCCAGTTGACAGCATTTATGCAGTCCTTGCACTTGTATTTATGCTTGTGGGAGGACTGATTGCAGATTTATATGGAGAGAATGTCGTCTTGGGTTGTTTCATTGTGGGTGCAGTCATGCCAGAGGGGCCTCCTTTAGCTTCTGCTCTAGTTCACAAGTTTGAGTCTTTTATCTTTGGGATGCTTATGCCTTTCTTTATCACTATAACTGTTATGATGGCTGATTTTTGTAAGATCAATCTTAAAGATGAGTTGCTTCATGGGCAACTTGTTATCACTTTCACTGCTTTTGCTATGAAGATTGCTGTTTGCATTGCCTGTGCAAGGTTCTACAACTTGGCCATGCCCGATTCTCTAGCTCTTGCTGCCATTATGTGTTCTAAAGGAATCACTGATATTGCCACTTACGTCATGTTTCGTCAGGATTATAACGTAAGTACAACTAATTCATGTACAGACATAAGCAAATCCTTTCTATGTGCTATGGAACGCATAAAGGAATAAGAAAACTTATACCATTCATCCTCCTAATTTTTGAGTACTTATAATTTTGGTCGCAGGTGATTCATGATGCAACTTTTGCGTATTTAATCATAGTTACAACCATTACTGCAATAGTAGTACCTATAGTTATACAGCTCCTTTACCATCCTCTAAGGAAATACGCGGGATATCAAAGGAGAGACATTATGCATAGCAAAGCTAATGTTTCTCTTCGAATCCTTGCTTGTATTCATAGGCCGGATAATGTCTCCTCCCTAATCAAACTACTAAGTTTCTGTGGAATTACAAAGGAGAACCGTGTAATTGTTAATGTTCTACACCTCATAAAGCTAGTGGGACGAGCCCAACCCATCTTCATATCTCATGATTTGCAACAAAGAAAGGCATCAAGTGTGACCTACTCTGAAGATATCATATGGACTCTTGACACTTTCCACAAAGCCAACATGGATCGCCTTGCCGTGCATTTGTTCACTGCAATCTCACCTTCCAAGGCCATGCACGAAGATATATGCACCCTTGCCCTTGACAAGCTAGTATCCATCATAATCTTACCCTTCCACAGAAAGCTTAGCATTGATGGCTCAACAGATTTTGAAGACCATGCACAAAGGTTACTCAACCACAGCATCCTTGAGCGAGCCCCTTGCTCAGTTGGCATCCTTATTGACAGGGGAAGTTTCAGGCCACCAACCACATTAGCAAGGTTGGCCTCATCAAATCCCATATTGAGAAAACAAAATGAACTAGATGAAAATGATAGGATTATGGTAGGTGTGATCTTTATTGGAGGGGATGATGACCGAGAAGCAGTGGCATTCGCAAAAAGGATGGCCCTAGGAGGAAAGGCAAAAAAGTTGGTGGTGATTCGAATCATAGCCTCTGGAGAAAATCCTTGCCTGAACTTGTTAGATTCATCAGTATTATCTGTACTCGAAGAGTATGAATGCAACCCACGATTTCATTTTGTGCAAGAAGCAGTGACAGAAGGATCACAGACTGCTTACATACTAAAGGATATTGTAGAAGATTTTGACCTAATCATAGTGGGTAGACGGTATGAAATGGATTGTCCACAAACTACGGGTCTAAAACAGTGGAGTGAAGTACCAGAATTAGGCGTCCTCGGTGATCTTCTAGCCTCACCTGATCTCCACTGTCAGACTTCTGTTTTGGTGATTCAGCAACAAAGGCAGTGGACTTGGAAAGGCCGTTAATGCGTGATCAGTCTCTATTACAATTGCAATGACAAAAAGGGTAGATCTTACAAGTCCAAAAGCCAAACACAGAAAAAGATCCAAAGAATTATAAGGCTCCGTGTAGACCTTGGAAAATTTGGTGGAAAGAAAATAATTTGGAAAGTTATTTTTTTCTTATGTTTGGTTTAGAGAAAATCACACAGAAAAAAATATGGAGGAAAATTAGGTAGAAAAATTGTTAAAAATAAGTGATAAAATTTTCTTTATAAAATTGTGAGGAAAGTTTGAGAAAAATTCCCTATCTTCTCCAACCTCACAGTGCTCAGATAATATCAATATAATTCAAGTAGTTCATCAATATTCAGATTTATCATCCAAATTCTTATATTTTTTTCTCAATCCAAACAAGAGGGAAAAAAACTCATTTTCTCCCTACTTTTTTTCCTTCATATTTTTTTCCTTCAACTTTTCTTTCCACCAAATTTTCTAAGGGCCAAACGGACCCTAAGGGTTACAAATTTTTTGACTAGATAGTCATGAGTTCTTTTTGTGTACAAAATTTGGTCAGATGTGGTTTTTAGATTTCTAGACATAAACAGTAGAAATGATTGTAGTATTGTCCATTTTCAAAGTTAGAGTAATGCTTTTCTTTTGTGTTTTTTTCCTCCTAAATTAAAGGAAAATACAATTATTTCAATAACAAAATGCCAGACGACACTACAATGAAATTGTGAATGAATAATTGTAGATTGGAAACACATGCATGAAATTCAACTTTTAGATGATTAATACAAGTCTAAATTGGTGCAAAAGATGAGTGTCGCAAGGAAGACAACCTTTGAAGGTAAGGTCCAACTTTGTAGGAAGGACAATGTATTTAAGAGGTTACTGGGGCTAAAAAAAAAAGAAATTTAACCTATGCGCACTATGAGGGGGACCAAGTCTTTTATGAACATTAGTCAACCTCCAGTGCTATACAAGATGCCTGACTAGGATTTTGTGAATTTTGGAGATTTAATATTTGACCTTTGACCTTTCCAAGTCTCAACCTCTTAAGCATCCCTAATGAAGTTGTCATTGAAGGTGCTCCGGCTTGAGGGGCCTGATCTGATCTCCTCTCTAGTGAAAGTGATTTGTTGTTTCGATCGATGTATGCTTTAACAAGGTTTGAGCTATGTAAGAAATGTAGAATCGCCACCATATTTTTTTTAGAAATATGAGAACTATTTTTAGAAAACAAGTTCCACGATCCTAAATGGGGATTGACTTGATTCCCATGCCGACTAGCCAAGAATTTGTGTTGGGATTAATGTAGAACACATGGCTAAGATTAAAGTCCACCTCCTAATACTGCCATTCAAAATGGTCTCCAGTAAGGATTTGTAGAAGAGTATAAAATCTCTAAGTTCCATGCAAAGTAGTCAATTTCATGTAAAGTTTAGCCTTTTAGCTTAGCATACTAAAGACATAAACTCCATGCGATCACCTCAACTATGTTAATTTTACATGTTAGAAAAGCGAGAAAACGACGAGAAATTTTTTTTAAATCGTTTTTTAGTTACGGAGTGCTACATGTATATATAATATAACAATCGTCAAAATGAGAAAGAATTACATATAATCATGAACTAGGATACCTCCCAAAAAAAAAAAGAACAAGGACACAAAGAATGATAAAAAAGAAAACTAGGTTAACTTATCTTGGATTATGGAATCCCCAAAACTTACCTTAAGCTGAGTATAGCAAGAACGAGCACCCCAGAGATCCTTCCTTTATTTAGGGTTGTTGAAGGTTAGTCCAAAACCAATAATTTGAAAGTATTGTCAGTTTTTCATGGAGTGAGAAATTAGAGAATAAAGGACAAGAAAAACATAAAGAAAGACGGGCCTCGTGCCCGGGGGCATAGTTAATAGCTTTGTTCATGCCACGGCTCAGGCGGCAAGCAAAATCATGCCGTATATACCGTACATTGTAATACCCATGAAATTCCTGCAAATTAATAAGTATAAATTTTTGTGACTTAATTGTGAGGAATAAATTCCTGATTTATTAAACTAAATGCAAGGATCGAATTTCTAATTTTCTGTCTTCAGGACTGATAATCGCACATCTGTGTAATGAGTGGAAGTTACTTCTCAATCTTTGAAATTTCTGCCTCAAGCTTCACAGCTAACGCACTATAATGAGTGAAACTCTTCACTAATTGACAGCCTTGGAATGGAATATATTAGTTGCCGATTTATAGGGGATATACCTTTCACTGTAAAGCACTAAATCTTCACTAAATCTTCTTGAGAGCGGAGTCGTCAATTAAGACTATCAATCCCATGCATTCATCATGCCAACCTCTTCTTGAGAGTGGACCAGTCAATTAAAACTATCAATCCCATGCATTCATCATGCCAAAATTGCCAACCTAGATCCTGAATTAATTGGCTTAGTCCTATATATGTGAACACACTAGCTCTTTTGGATGTTATGATTAGCGCTGCAGTCTCGTACCATGATATAGTTTTAAGCGGAGCTAGGAAAAATTTGCAGGAAGCCTCCGAGACAAAGCTGAATGCCGTCTCAGTATTCTATCCTGCCTCCGATAGGTATACAAGTGGATACATATTGCGTGTCTATGCTCCCGATTTCAAGGGAACTTGAAATAAACACTTGTAACTGTTTGAGTTTTCACACAACAAGAAGTAACCAAATCACTGAATCAGCATTAGAATGACACCCTAGGCATTGTACGACAAATCTGTCATACATGATACATACCCTATTATAGTAAAATGATATTGACGATGCCTAGGTTATGGGTTTGGAATTACACCAAGAAATACAATAGAAGGTAAAAGTTATTGGGCTCTTATTAGTACTGCTACGAGTCATTAGAAGAACTACACTTACGAGAGACGTCACCTGCTAGAACTCACAGTGCCGACCAAGTATTCTTGAATGTATCACCTGCCAAAGGCATTGTGCACTTGGGTCAACATGGCAAATTGCCTCCAATGTTTATCGGCCATGTGTAGTAACCAAACCACTTGGCATAGTTGCTCACCGACAGGAATTTTCATCTGACTTGCCGGGAATGCAAAAAGTGTTCTATGTCTTCTATTTACACACATATACCTAGCCTATTGCACATGATGGCAATGGATTCCGTCTAATTATTCGAGGAACTTATGAGGAACAGTCAACAAAGAATTTGGATCATAGAGAAAAGACCCTATGGACAAAAATTGTCCCATTAGTCAAAGCATTATAGGTTAATTTTATCTCTGTCAAGGCCACTAGGGAGCTTAAGACCGATATAGGGGCAAAATATCCCAATCTGTTCGCCTTTTATTTGTAGTCGAGTTTCGAAGACAAAACTCCTTTTAAGGCCTAAAGATATCCAACACGGACATACTGCAATTAGTGCCCTGGTTCATGAGCTTCCAAGAAGAAGCGACGGATTAAACAAATGAGAACAACCGGACCAATGGGTACTATGGCCAGATCGTGGTGGTGGTTATGGTTTCGGGGCCCCTTATAGTCGGCCAATGGTGCTTCTCCTTTCCCATGTCATCATATTTTCTTCACGGCTGTTTGACTTCCATGAGTTTTAAACATAGCATCCTTGAATTGAACGATAAAATCCCTATTTTGCAACCTTCCTTGGCCATCTTATCATCATCTACTATCCATGTTCACCCATTTTCATCCACGTTATATCTATCATGACAGTTGAAAAAGAAGATAAGCAAACATCCAGCAAAGTTCAAAAACATTTGGAAGTGGATTAAAAGATCATCATTCGGGCTACCAGAGTAACATTTTTTTTCGTTATCTTTTCCTTTAACTTCTCTTCTTGTTTATATTTAGGCACCAAAAGTGTTCATTTAAGTACTTCTATTCACTTCATCTTCAATATTAATCAATTATTTTTGGATTTTATTTGGTTTTTGTGTGGTTGTGCAGGGGATAATGATATGATGAAACATAAAGTCATTTGCTTGGCGTGTAAGACTAATTGGTACATATTTTGGAAAGTTGTGGCCATGTGAAATTTGAAAATCAAGTGGATTCCAAGGACCTTCCTAATTGTGATGGCTTTTCTAATATTTATCAAGAGTGGAGAATAAGAAACATACTCCAACTAGAATTTGAAAAATGAAGGAAGACTATCATCACCATAAAAGGAGATCTTGTGTACCATAATTCATTAATCAATTCTTCATCATCTTAGCTTAGGTTTTAGTTTGGATTTTAGGACTAGATCGATTAGTTTAATTTAATTCTCTCTCAAAACATTTGATTCAAATACTTAGATTTAATTCAAATTTGAGTTTTTATTAATCTATTTGATTCAACTTTCAGTTTCTGCTTTCAAATACTTGGTAATTTCTTTCATTTCTCCCTCTCTCTCTCTCTCTCTCTCTCTCTCTCTTCCTCTTCTTAATTAAAGTTTATTGCTTTCCAAATCATTCTGGTGGTTTACATGCATTTTTTTAATTTTCAATCATGTTAGATTAGGTTCAATTTCTATTAGTTGAAGATTCTATCTTGCCTGTTGCTTATTTTTAGCCTAATTAATATAGTTTAGTTTTTAGTTATAGTGGTCTAGATTCGACCCCATCCTTATAGATTTGACCCTCGAGTACTACGGCTGACAACCGTACATATGCTGTATAAGTGTACGCCATTTTAGGATCACATTAGTTTAGATTAAGAGATTAGAGATGTTTACTTTGTTGATTTCAATAATGAGTGAGTAGTTTTCTTTATCCAGGGGTTATTAAACTGAATTTATATTGTGAATTCTATTAGTTTGAACTCTTTGCACTTTGAACCTTTGTTTGGTTGTTTTAATTTAGTCCTAGAGTTTTGACTGCTATTTTGATATTTCTAGCCAATTTCTTGCATGTTTATTAGATGTTTGATCAAAGTATTGAAAGGTAAAGATCGACATTGAAAAACTAGAATTTGACTTAGTTTTATAATTACTTAAGAAAGAATTATGAATTGATTAGTCTTGCGATGTTTATATTCTTAAACTTGATTAAATTAATATCTAATGAGAATTACTAATTAGTTTGATTGAGTTAATTCACTTCATTTTGAAATAAAGTTGTGAATTCTCTAATGCTATCAATCATTAAATTAACCGACAAAGCGAAATGTGCTTGTTTGAGTAATAAACTAGCATACCATTAGATGATACTACCCTTGGATGTTTTCAATCACTGAAGTTAATCGTGATTTTTCAACATTTTGATTAGTGAGAATTCAAATTAAACTTAATTTCACTTAGAAAACATTAATGGGATATACTTAGTAATTTAATATTGTTTATGTAGGATGACGTTGGCACACTACAAGAACCTGTGCGCTTGCGGTGGCGATCAAGAGCCTATTTATTTTCAGCATTTTGGAAGAGCGGTTAGCAGGTTAGAGCAAATTGAAGCATGTCGGAGCATTTTGCAGCATGTATGACTAGCAGTTAGCGGTAAGAGCAGGTTGGAGTAGATTTGAGTAAGTTGAAACATGTTTAGCAGGTTGGATCATTTTGAAATGTTTTTGTGGTGATTCTTTGAATGCTATGATTATTGATGATTATTATGTGTAGCTTCATGTTTTTGTAACATTAGTTCATAATAGATTTGCGAAAATAATGTGACACAAGAGTTGAATGTCATTGTAATACCTTAGTAAACATTATGACCTGCATTCCTGGTCACTATCCTCGACATCCTCTTTTGATTGAGGATCATCGATGACTATGTTCTCAATCTCCGAATTCATGGAGTGTTGTCAATGATCCATACATTGGGAAGAATATAGGTGTGATAGTTAAGGGTGTATTATGGTGTATCAGATATATATAAGTTTTAATGTTAGAATATATATATATATATATATATATATATATATATATATATATATATATATATATATCAAATAGTAAAGTTAAATTATGGAATATTAGTGATATATTATATTTTAAAATTACGACATTCAAAATTATATGTTACTTTATTACAAAGCAATGTCACAGTTCGACAAAATTCGAGCATGACTCAAACAAATCCGACTTGATTAAAGCTCGACTCGTGTTTGTGCTCGGCGTAACGTATCGAAACCGAAGACAAGTGAACCATCCACTTGCTCGACTAGGCTTCTACCTTCTATTTTTTGTTCGAGCAGGTTGGTGCAGGTTGAAGCGGATTAGAACGGATTGGAGTAGGTTAGAGCATATTAAAACAAGTTTGACTAGCGTTTAGCAGGTTAGAGCAAGTAGTAAGTGCAAAATATTGAAAACAAGCAAGCCCCAAATACCGAGGAAATAAAGTGACGCGACAAGTTACATCTGGCTTGTCTTATCATCTAATTCGTGAGGACTCTCCAGTGGTCACCATTTTCATGGCCCCTTCCAAGCTGGAGGAGTTGCAATCGTTGAGGTTGGGACAACATGCCAGGCTTACCTGAGAAGGGTAACTATTTTGAATTTGTCTATATTTGTTTGATGGGGCCTATCATTCCTCCTTTTAAGTTTATGTTGTTTGCATTGTTTTACCTTTTTGTCAGCTTGATTTTAGTTGTCTCGTGGCTTGCATTTGTCTTTTAAGGCTCCCAACCTTGTTCATGTGAATAGCCATGATGTGCAGTACGTAGATGCAGCTGCCATGGAGCACCAGCCTGAGATTGATGAGGTTCCAGACGTTGACATCATAGAGCTTCAGTAGGTCACATGAGAATATTGGAAAGGATACATGCGTCTGAGTTTTCTTGGGCTTTCATTGTTCATCGTTTCTATATTTTCACCTTAGGGTGTGTTTGGTAGGGGGGAAACTATTTTTCCGAAAAATGATTTCCCATTTTACGCTGTTTGGCAAAAGACGGAGGAGAACATTATTTTCAGGAGGAAATCATTTTACCCCACGTGAAGGAAGTTGTTTTCCCTTGAAAAAATAGGGAAATTGATTTTTAAGGCCCAATTTTCATTGCCCAATTTTATCTCTCATTTTATTTTCTTTTAATTGAACCTAGAATCACTCTATTATCACTCTCATTTTGTCTCTCATTCTTTCCCTCTTCTTCATCTTCATCATCTTCATCGATAATTTTCATCGTCAATCTCTGCAACTCCTTCTTGAATTATCTGGCCTTATTACTGTTGCCCCTTTCAAGAATTTCGCAATCTGAGACACCCATCATCTCGCCTTTCGCCATTTTCTTTAATTTGGGTTTAATATCACTCAAATTCTACTAGGTAATCCCTAGGAATAGTAGAGAAATTGAGATTTGTTAATGTTGACTCTCACTTTTTGGGGTTTATTATTGGGTGTATTTCTTACTGGTGTTTCGAGTTTGATTTTAAATAGGAGAGAGAAACAGAATTCGTTGGTTGGGTCAAAGCAGTGAGCAGGGGAGGGGGTTGACGGTAAAAAGAAATGAAGTAAGGGCTAGGGGAGTTTCATTTTATCAAATAGCAAAAAACGAAGTGGAGAGAAAATAGTTTTCCATCATACCAAACAGCTGAAAATGTAAGTGAAAGATCATTTTTCTTAGGAAAATATTTTTCATGGAAAATATTTTTAGGGGAAATTGATTTTCCCTCTATCAAACACACCCTTAGAGTGCCAACTTCGAAGAGAATGCAACCATGACGAGGGGCATGGCAAACCGCAAGTCCATTGTTCAATAGCCACTGTGTGGATTAGCTGTTGAGGGGCGATGCGTAAGAGATAGGCTCATATGCATTCATTTTTCTTTTTCATTTACTTTATCTTATTAGGGTGAGAACTCACGCACGTTGTGTGCAGGTAAGTTTGGATGAATGAGCTTATAGGAAACTTGTTGGGAGCGTTATGAAAAATTTTATTAAAAATTATGATTGTTCAAAAGTAGAGAACTTATTAATTAAATTTAGTTTTTAATTTTAAATTATTAAATTAAGAATTGTTAGAATGGCGTGAGTTTAATGCAAGTGATGGTAGAAAAAATTGAAACAAAGAAATTGATGTGATGTTCAAGTGAACTTAGTAGGGAGATTAGTGGAGGATAAATTAATAAATTTGGGAAGATAATGAAATAGAAAAGTCTGATAGGAATAATATAAAACCTATAACTATAATGGATGGGGCACAACTATTTAGTAGCCAGTAAAATCTCGATCATATCCCATTGCGAGTAAGATGAAAAGAACAATACATAATAAAGTAGTTTGCTCACTTCCTTTAGATTTATTTAACTCAAACTAAGTTTATACTCATTGGGAGATAACGAGAGCTTACCATTCATATAATTTAATCCATAAAAAATTAGCCTATTTATTTAAAAAAGGAACAAGGAGGGCGGAGAAAGGGAGGGAGGAGAATGAATACTGAGTTGCTTGCTCTCCTAAAATACAAACTAAATTTTTTTTTGGTAAAAAGCACTGTCACCCCTGATTGTTAATAATAACCAACCCCCCCCCCCCCAAAAAAAAGCCCCTTACTCTTCTTCTTAACGGTATCTCTCAGTTTCATAAAAAGTTCACACCCTTAAAAACATATATTTTGTGCAGCTTGCAATATATATTGTTTTTAGATTGTTTAATTGTATCTTATTTATTTTTCATAAAAGTCATAAAAGTAGAGTTTGCATTGTAAAGTCAAAGTTGCCCTTAAAAAGTATAACTAATATAGTAAATTTACTACAATGGTCCCATTTTACTATTGCTTATAATAGTAACTCATGTTGTGAGAATGGATCTTTGATGTACAAGGTTACATAAATGCCCCTCGTTTAATTATTCATTGAGAGAGCTAGAGTTAACTTAAAATGACTAAGATGTCCTTATATTACAAAATTACCCTCAACAGTAACTTGCATTATTATCTTTTAAGGTAGTAAGATATTTCTTGTAATGTTAATCTTGTGTGAACCATCAGGGTGTTGTTCATTGGTGCCAAGTATGGCGTGGGCCTCAACTTGGATTAGCCGGTATGAGTTGGTGGACTACGAGCAGGTTACTTCATCTTCAATGCTTTCTTTTGGGGCACCTTGTGATTCACAAAGTGCCCTAGTTCCTCTTCTGCTTCACGGATTTGTGCCAACAAAGTGGTCGCATGATGCCAAGATGCTTGGACGATCGAGTATTCGACACAGCTTGAGGAGGTGTGCTCGAATGAGAGGAATTATGAGAAGAGAGTGCCATCTTCGTCTGATGTATCTAGATTTTTATTTCTTTTTTGTCGTTCAGGTTGCATGAACTATTTGTCTTGTGTATGTTTAGCCTTTTGTGGGTTTTGTAGCTAGATCAACTATTATTATTTTGCGAACTAGTTTTTGGAGTGCATCAATTTCCTTGAAAAAAAAAATCGTATGTTTTTATTTGAGAAAATTGGTCATAGAAAGTTGATTAAATTGCCACAAGTTGAACAACATGTTCTCTCGCAAGTTTTGCGGAGAAAATATGGCTAGCCCAAAAGGCAGAAGGGGAAGGGGAAGGGGAAGGGGGAAAGAAAAGAGGAAAAAGACAAATAATAGAGAAAGTGTTTGTTAAATACATGTGAAATGATTTTGTATATAATAGGCAAGTTTACAATCAGTTACAAGGTTTGGCAACTCCAAAAGATAAGAAAGATTCCGAATTCTAGGTCACGGGGAAAAAGGAAAGCAACAAAAGTAAGTATGCAAGCAAGCGAGACCAACGACAAACTGCCATCGTTAGACAGTCTGTTTTCCCACATGCTTCTCCAGTTCAAGAGCTATAAATATGAAGACATCCCTACTGTTTTTTCATTTTGTGGTGAACTTTGAGTCTTTTCCTATACAACTTTGCTCCACAAGTAAGAGTGACTTTTGAGAAGTTGGTGGATTCTTCGTGTAAGAACATGCTTTCTTTTAAGGTGAAGGGCTGAAGGCTTTAGGATGCTTTGAGTTGAATATATCTACTCTTTTTGACATGAGTTAAATTTGACCTTGAATTGATCAGTGTTGCTACAAAGTTTTTGGGATACCATTGTGCATGTATTCCATTTCAATGATAGGGGATATTTGCAATCTTGTGAAGGAATTTACCACTATTCTTAGTTCTTTTTAGCCTAAAAAATTGACCACTGCCTCAATTAAGAATTATCTCTCCAAATATATTGCCGATCTAGCCACCCCTTTAAACTAATTGTACCATCACTACGTTGAACATATTATGGACTCATTGGATCCAGGCTCTCTTTAGCTAGTAGGGATGGCAATTTCACCTTCACTCGATGGGTATTCATTCCATCCGACTCAAAAAAATAGGTGGAAATCTAAAATAAATAGACGATAGATGATGGTTTGACAGATTGGATTGGAATCGGATGATACATTGATCCATCACCCACTTTGTCATCCACTTGTTTATCCTCTAGTTACAATTAGTTTACTTTTTAACAATTATATTCTTCATTCGGGATTTTCGTCAAATTAATATGACGAATATAATACTTAGGGCCTGTTCTTTTTGTGGGTAAATGGGGGTAGGTAAAAGGTTAAAATGGGTTGAGGTTGGTTGAGGTGGGTTAGTTGGTTTTTTTTTTTTTTTTTTTTTAAGGTCGGTTGAAGTAGGTTGAAGTGAGTTGAAGTTGGTTGAAGTGAGTTGAAGTTGGTTGAAATGAGTTGAAGTTGGTATTTTTTTGTGGTGGGTTGAAGTGAGTTAAAATAATGAGAATGTGTGATAATTTATTAAGTTATTGCAATTTTTAGTGCATTTTTTCGCTGAATGGTAATTTCACAATTTTGTAACTATTTTTCTGGAAGTTGGAGGCTGGCACAACTTGTCAATTATTTTTAATGATTTGGGTTACAAATTATTAAATTTATGAAGGGGTGGGTTGAAATTGGTTGAAGTGGAATGATGTAGGTTGAAACTGGTTGAAGTGGGTTGAAGTGGGTTGAGATTAGTATTTTTTTTTCAAGTGGATTGAAGTTGGTTAAAGTGGGTTGAAGTGGGTTGAGGTTGGTAAATTTAAAATGACCTATGAAAAAAGCAGGGCTTTATTAATTTCTTATGCCTAAAATATATTTTTTAAACTTTCCAAAAGGCGAAGTTTATTTTTTTCTTATAAATATACTAACATATTACATATAAATTTTCATTATCCGACACCCGTTTACAACTTAATTCACTTATTTTTACCCGCGAATAATGAATGAATGGATTGAAATAAATTGCATTTTTGGGGATCATGGGTGAATTGAATGAACCAAATAAAAACGGGTGATGATTCATCCGATTCAAATTTGATCTATTATCACCCCTTTAGCTAGTGTTCTCATAATTTCTTTTAGCCGATTTTTCCTTCGATTTTCCTTCCCCCTCTATTTTAAGAAAAGGCTGTCCAAATTCCCCAACTCAGAACTAGGTTTTCTCAAGCCCAGCGTCGAAGCTCGACGGCCCCCATTTCTGGGTGCTCGCCAACCCAACGGAACCCAACCCAACACTGCGAAACAACAACCAACCTGCTTTCTCGTCCTCCTACTTCTCTTTCACTTCGACAATCAATTCTTACACTTCTTCATTGAGAGAGAGAGCAGAATCTCTTCACTGTGATGTCGAATCCACTAGCCGGAAAATTTGGCTACGCCGGCGGCATGCCGGAGAGAAAAGTCCGACCGATATGGGATGCAATCGACTCTAGACAGTACAAGAATGCTCTCAAACTCTCTTCTTCTCTTCTCTCTAAGTACCCCAATCTCCCATACCCAATGGTCAGCTCCCCTTCTCTCTCTGTCTCTTACTGTACAATGTTTTCATGTTCTTTCGATTGAAATACGTGCTCTGTTCTGTTACTTCTTTACTCATTTAGGGTTTCTTCAGTGGCATTATTGACATTAGCTTTTCTTGACGTGAATGGGGGAGTTTGGGTTGAACTGTAGTTTGTTGTCTTTATGCTATTTGATAGATTATGGCACCTGAGGGATTTCAATTTTCACGAGTACATAGTCCACTTATTAGTTTCGGGAGTTGAGTGTCATTTTTAAAGTCCATGAGAGTCTCTTCATAGCGCCACTTGCATTCTTGTATCGGACTCTTGCTTGGTAATTCTGAAAGATGCGATAGTGCTTAGTTCAAGATGTGCCCCCCCCTCTCTTAGATTCTTCTTTTTTTTCTTTTTGGATTGCTGTAAGTATACGTGAGAGGAAGTAGATTACGAGGGTTAGAGGCAAGTTCTTAGCTTGATGGGGCTCAGTGGTCTGTGACTTGGTGGTCAGACATTAGCGTAGCAAAGGCCGAAGATGGCATTTCTCTTTTAATGTCAAATCTGATCAACTATTACTATAATCGATTTCTTTGCATTAGGGAGGTCTTGTGTTTTGTCAACCTTGATGTAGAGTTGTGGACATATAGAACCCATGCATGGTGTAGCTAAGTTTATCCTTGTTTACTGCCATTTCTTCCTCCCAATTAACGATTCTTGCATTCCCTGGGTATTCTTATCTTCCGTTGCATGCATTGTGAAAGATTCTCAAAGCTTGGCTGTGTTTTCTTATTTATGCGATGAGTTAGCATTTTATGGCTGAGCCTTTGCCTCCCCCCCCCCCCCCCCCCAAAAACAACCACCCAGCTGCTTTTATTTTTTCCCGGTCAAGAATTCACTCATGATTTTAAAAATGTTCTCATAGTAGATTATTCAGCTTTAGTCCTGTACGGAAATCAGTATCGTTTCTTCACCTTGGATTGTCCATCTACCTTACATTTTATTAGTAAAAAGTCATGTTGCTTGCATAATGTTCTATGTGCTGGCTTTCTGTTTATTTAGTCTAATTTTGATATGATTTTCTCATGTACTTTTGCCATCGGGGTCCTATTCACTTCCCAACATGATAATGTTCCCTGCTTTGCTCTGTTAATTGAAGCTGAAGAATGTGGTAGTTAATTTTTCCTGTCCTGAAAAATCTGCAGGCATTGAAGGCTCTTGTTTCGGAAAGAATGGGGAAATCGGAAGAAGCTCTGTCTCTATGCCTGGAAGCAGAAGAACTGTTGCATAAAAATGTTACTTTGCTAATGGATGATCTTACTCTCAGTACATTGCAGATTGTCTTTCAAAGACTTGGTCGCTGTAAGTGTGGCATTGACAGTTATTTAATATTTATTCGTATTTTCTGTTCATCCCTAATTTATTTGTCTCTGTGGGCAGTGGATTTGGCGACAAGCTTGTATGATTATGCCTGTGTAAAATTTCCAAATAATCTGGAGTTAATGATGGGACTTTTCAATTGCTATGTTCGTGAATATGCATATGTGAAACAGCAACAGGTCAATAGTCTGTCCTTCAATAATTGTTGTCACTTATTCTGAATTTGGTTTCATAAATGAATTTTGCCTTTGGATATGGGATTATAATGCTAATTTGTTCTTCATTTCCTGCCAGACAGCTATTAAAATGTACAAGCTTGCGAATGAAGAAAGGTTCTTGCTCTGGGCAGTTTGCAGTATACAGTTACAGGTTGTTACTCTCTTTATGCCCTCTAAGTAGTGTATTTTAAATGAAGAGGCACCATCTTCTGTTGTACGTAGTGGCTGCTGAGCGATATCATCTTGAGTTCATGTCGAATTGCTTTGAGTATTCTGTTTTGTATTGGGCCGAATGTACTCATTCCCTTGCTCTTTTAGTATGATAAAGTTTGGCTGCATCTTGGTTCTTTGCATCTTTGATCCCAATTGATTGGAGGTTAAAGTTTCCTGAGCTTTTATCAATTTATGAAGTTCTGCTCTACCGATTACCCTCCTTTCCCATCTTCTTTGTTTTCTTTTTCTTAGAACACCTCTTCAGTCAGTCCCATGGGACATTCAGAGGCTAAGATGCTCAGCCATTCTTATGGCCTTGAGTGAGACTGTGGCTAATGGGATTTCAATGCAGGCTGTCTCTTTGAAGAAATTACTCTCACAAACCATAATTTTCCGTAGTCGTCAAGTAATTGATGTACCACATTTCTATTTTAATTGGTTTGTATTGTTTCTTTTCCGGGATAAATTATCAAAGTGGTGCACTTTATGTAGCCATTTTTCCTTGGGTGCATATTTTTATTGCTGCAGCTAAATGGTTGCAATCTATGGTATCCAAATCATAACATTGCCATCTTCTAGTACCCGGTCTATGACTACTTATTTCATTTTTGTGTGGTTGCTTAGGTTGATGTAGCTTATGTTTTCAGCAGTTGGCCATCATTCTTCTGTGCAGAGACACATAGCTACTCACTCACTTGCGTTATTCTGTGATCACGAGTCGCTTTATGCAATGTAGCTTCTTGGCTGATTTGTTTGTTGGTTGGCAATTCCTGCAGGTTAGCTGTGGCCAAGGGGGAGAGAAGTTGTTGGGCTTAGCGGAAGGTTTACTTAAAAAGCACATTGCTACACATAGCTTGCACGAACCAGAAGGTTTTTATTGGATTTTCCCTGTATTTTTCAGTTTTTCACTGTTCATTGGGATGGCCTTTGACTGGGTGATTGATGCATGCTGCAGCTCTTATGGTGTACATTTCTGTGCTGGAACAGCAAGGGAAGTATGGGGATGCATTAGAGGTCTTATCTGGAACATTGGGGTCACTGATTCTAATTGAAGTTGATCGGCTGCGCTTGCAGGTATTTTCTGATGCCTTTTTGTTTCTTTTGTGTTGGTGTCAATTCTAATCATACTATAAGATTAGCGAGAATTCATTAATGATTTTTTTATGCATAGATGTCTATGCAATTTTTTTTTAAATAAAAACCGTAGTCATTATTCATTGGGCATTAATTCTTGATATGTTGGGACACTCTAGTATCCTGAAAATACTCCTCCATGGCCAAATTATGTATGTATATGCTGAAGCTTAGTATGGAGTAATGTTTGTGCATCTATGTTACTTTGATCTGGGTACAAGCTTCTGAGATAGATATGTGTGAGTGTATTGAATATGAGTATGTTGAAGGAGTTTTGTGGGTTTTTAACCTGACTTGAAGTGTTGAAGTGTCATATCTATTCAGAGTGTTGCATGTCCGCTTATGACTTGGGCTCGGAGGAAGCTTTGCAAATTAAAAGCCTCTTTTTTGGGGTTTTTGTTTTAGTTCTTGTCTTGGGGCTTACTATCAGCTGATTGACATTGAGCTGGATTGATCTCTTTCCTTTCTCTATTTTGCTGTTTTTGCTTTCTTGTTAACTTATTTTCTTTGACTTAAGCTGGCAGGGTAGACTTCTTGCCAAGGCAGGTGACAATGCTGCTGCTGCCATTACGTTCCAGAAAATTCTAGAATCATGGTATGCATGTCTAGTCCTCCAGCTAGTTTATCAAGGTTATGATATTCTTGCAAGATGGCATTATCTTGTCAGGAATGTGTTATCTATTGTCTACAATCTCTATCTCCTTTTCTTTTGTCTTTGTCTCTGTGTGAATTAAGTGAAAGTGCTTGATTTTCAGATGCTTTGTGATTCTTTTTGGATTTTCCTCCCTTCTTTTGGGGTGTCTTTGCCTCTTGGGGTCACATCTCTTGCTTTTATGCCTGTGTTATAAGCTTGATCTGTATTGTCTGTGATGCATGGGCTCTTAGCTGTTAGGCCATGACATTGGGGGCAAAATGAGTGCACCCGACAAGATAGGTGTAGGATTCACTCGACCGATGGCATACAATGATGCAGAATATAGCATTTGAACAACTTGATTTCCTGGGTCTTTCCTCTTAGTTTTGTTAACAATTTTTCCCCCCTTTTGCAGGGGGACAGAACATGTCTAATAGTGTGGAAAGACATACTCACCATGTCTAGGCTTTGTGTTTTGGGATAAAGTGGATTCTTGCCCCTCTCTGTTGGAGGTTTTGGATTCTGTAGATCATCTTCTTGGGAGTTGGATATTGTGTTTTAGTAGGATGCTGACTTATGCATCCACCTCTTTTTGATTGTTTAGTTAATGGTTCTTGATATAAAAAATGTCTCTCCAGTTAATTTTAATGTTGCATTCCTTGTAGAACCTGTGAGCTTTTGTTTGCATGCTTTCCTATTTATGTCTGTATGGTTTATTTGTGCTATCGGCACGTTAGACTTAGGCAAAGTTTAGAAAATTATTTTACAGGTACCTCCAGGTTTAAAGTGATCTGAAACTATTGGCTTATTGATGTTTGGATACAGCAATCATTTCTACGATACGATAATGTGTTCTTTAATGTAATATTTTGTAAATAATTTTGTTAAGATTATAGTTTCTCTGCGGCATCTACTAAAGTTTTATACTTCATCTGTTGCATTATGAAGAAATTATTAATGTTAAATATTTCGAGTGTCAAACATAGAGTTGTCATATAGACTATTGCTTTTAGGACTTGAATTGTACCTTCATGATCGTGTTTTGCATCAGGGTAATTATGAAGGTTTGGACAGGGGACCATCTGAGTGGGGGAAGGGTGGTCAATATGGCATTGGCCTCATACAATGTCTTCTTTTTGGTGGTTACTGTCCTTTCTTTGTCTTTTTAGTGATTGTGGAGGGGCTTTCTTCCTTCCCTCCCCCCCCCCAAACCACTTTTGTGTGTGTGTTGGAGGGATGGGGGATCATGGCTTGCTCAACATTTTTTTTTTCTGGGATAAGTAAACAAAGTAATCTATTAATGAGACACCAAGGGAGGTGAGTTGGGTGACATCCATGTAGAAAAAGGGCTTGCTTACCATTTTAGCTTCCATTGTAGGATCTTTCTCTCTGTTTGTAATCAGCATTGAGCATTCGGATACAATAGGGAAACCGAGTCAAAGGTGGTGCAGTTGCGCTATACTAATTACAAGGTGAAGGTTTTGTTACAGAAATTGGGCTGTGATTGCTTGTCTGAAAGGATGATGGCATAAGATCAGGAGTATGCGTAAATCTAAACAACTAAAAAATTAAGGGGTAAACTTAGGGCACTTCATTTTTTCTTGGTGTGTGTGTGTAAGCTCTGTGAGCTTTTTTTTCTCTTTTTTGCTTTTATTCTTGTTTTTGGTTTTTGTTTTTTTTTTTGGGGGGGGGGTGTATGGCTTACTAGCATGTTAGATTCCATGGTAAGATTCCTCTCCTTGTTGATCGTCAACAATCTGTATCTCTCTGTCTCTCCTCTCTCTGTCTCTCTCTCTCTCTCTATCTTTCTCTCTGATTAGTTTTGACACCCTTCCTTTTCTCTATCTTGTTCTTTCTCTCTCCTCTCTCTCACGACATGCAATGTCTAGGAACAGCGTAGTTCAAACTGGGATTTGAGCACTATTGCTAACAGTCTAGGCTCCAAGCTTTGCACAGTGCCTTGACTTTAATTGAATTTGGGTTTTAGTTCTAGGCCTAGTCATGTTATTTTGCTACTGTAAACATTGGTTTGGATTCTGCTTTGTTTGGCTGAAGTCCAAGTAATAAAGGGCCTGTTTTTCTTCGATTCGGGTACAGCCATACGGGCACCAATATGTTTCCGAGCATCAAACTTGCTGTTTTCAAGAAAATTTGCGAATTTTCTACGTAATTTGGAGTGTCAAGTGCTGTACCTCTGTCCAAATGTCAAGGGTCCGAAAGAGGTAGGTAGGGTTAAACAAAGAGTTGAAGTAACATAAAGGCGTATGTAGAAATTTTTTTGGGCATAATGTAATTAAATTTGAAGCAACCTTTTTAATGAAAAAAAGCATATTTTGGGCTGTTGATACCAAAAATTTAGTTAGTGATCCGAATAAAATGTAAGGCGAATTACAATCCAAATTAGCATCCGGAGTGAACCTACCCCCATATTTCATGATCCTAGCAACATTACATGTTGCGATTTGCGATTCTGGTAACTATGACTGGGCATTCTCATTTGTGAAGTTAACTTATGGTCTGGCTGGGAATTTTCTGTGGCTTTTCTGGTTTTCATTTCTTTTTTTTTTTTTTATCAACATCGTTTCACTGTTTACATTATTTAATCTTTGTGATGTCCATCTTTGATCTGGCAGCCCTGATGACTGGGAGTGTTTCCTACATTATCTAGGCTGTTTGCTGGAGGATGATCAAAATTGGTGCAATGGGCCGTCTAGTGAGCCAAGTTGTCCGCCAAAATCTGTGGTTAAACCCTCACACGTAACAGATGATGTGGTGAGTGATCTACTTTTTAATGCACCCATTTATGCAATTTTATGGATGCACAATACAACTATAAGACTGTCAGGTGCTCTTAGAAGATCTTTCAAAATGTTTCTTTTTTTCTGTGCTGTGCAAGAGTATAGTATGTATCAACATAGAGCACGCTGTAGTTCAACTTTAGTTGTGGCTGTCAGTAAACCTTGCATCAGTTACAGTCTTGTCATTTGTAAATTAATCTCTTTGACCTGCATTTTTTCTTGGTTTCTCAATGCAGTTCTATTGTCGTATCGAAGATGCGGTCGGTTTGGTGCAGAAGTTAGAAACGGAAGCCAAAATTGATCCTAAAAGGGGTCCATATTTGGCTTATCTTGAAATTCATAGGAGGAAACACTTACATGGCAAGGGGGATAAAGAGAAGTTCATAGATGCCTTAGTGCAATATTTTTCCAGGTATTTGCTATTTTTTGTATATTTTTGACAAGTATTATAGACCTCATTTTTGTTAGACACAATGTCATACTGCAAAACTGAAACACTAAAGGATCATTGAAATTGGTCGGACACATGGTTGATTGTTAGAATCTGTTCTTCACCTGAAAAAAGAAAATATTTTCTATAGTGATGTCAGCATTTCTAATGTCTAGCATTGACAGAGTTATGAAGCGTTTGAGTAGCGTAGGGGCGTGTATGTTGTGCAACTGGCACTTGATGCTCTGCTGGACCTTTTCTCCACTTGCTGTAATTTTCTTCTTGTCTAGTATATAGCATATGGATAGAAATGAAGGAACGGTCGATGGCTAGCTGGGTTAAACCACATTAGGCCTGTGCAGGCATGAGGCACACGCCTTCCCTGCACAGACTCTTCAGAGTGCAGTGACTATTTGAGGTTGGCTAAAGCGCGTGCCTCATTGTGCCTTAGGTGAGAACCTCATGGAATTTGCAACATAAAGGTTGTTTTTTTTTTTTTTTTTTGGGGGGGGGGGGACTGGCTAGGAAAGCCTAAAAAAGTCCCCTAATTGATACTTTAGCCATACTATCCAATTCGAGGCCTTAATTTGTTGGATGGAATCATTCAGAATTAAACTAAAAACTGAAGGACCCTAATGTTTGAAAATCCTAACTAACCAAGGGTTTTGCTCTAATCAAGGGCTCATGGTGTTTCCCAGCCATGTTTTTGCATACTTATCTGGAGGCTCTTGGCTGGTCTTTGCTGGCGCCTCCTCATTTGTGTAGTGGGTGATGAAATCCGTCTCTTCTCCACATCCTTATCTGGAGCCCATTTCTCGTCTAATAGGACATATGGGGGTGCCCTTTTTTTTTGGGGGGGGGGGATCTGATGAAAGTTTCGGGTGGGGGTTAAGGCTGATTTCGCAGAGCAGCTGACAGAAGATGGGGCGTATTAATGGGCAAAATTTTTTAATATTCGCTTTTTTTGTTAAGAGGACCGTAGGTGGAAGTGGTTGAAAAGGAGGGTATTTTCAGTTTTTAAATAAGATATTTCTTTTGCTTGTCGTTTGACTCTTTTAAAGTTCTTTAATATTTAATATTAGTATTGGGAAGATTCTCTTCTGTCAATGCTCATACGTGCGCATACATGCAGAGAGGAAAGATGTTAATAAAAAATACTGAAAGAAGAAAATCTTCCCTTAAAAATTCATTAAAGTGTCCTTATAGCCACTTTTGCATAGTGCGATTCTCCTTCGTTGTATAATGAGCCAGAATTGCAATTTTTTTTTCTATGGTAATATTGCAAAGGAAGTCATTCTTTACATACAATACATTTTCTGCGTGATTTTGACACTTTTATAAAGATGTGTCTCGCGCATCTATGATGCGTGTTCGTCCGCGTTGCACCCCAGGACCCTTCTCGCTTTGGAGTGCCATTCGCCTCTTATAACAAAGATTAATGGTATTGAGGTCAGGTTTTGGTTTTGTGAAATGGGTTTATGCTGTTCTTACATGCTTACTCTTGAGCTGCTTGCATGCAAGTCTGTTCTTGCTATTTCATGCAGCTATCTTTCATTCGAATGCAGTATCTACTTGGATAAACAGCGAAGCATAATGTTCTCTTTCTCCTCCTGCCCTTTCGGTTATGTCTATGCAGATTTGGCTATTTAGCATGCTTCTGTTCTGATGTTGAAGTATTTCTTGAGATCTTACACCCTGATGACAAGACAAAGTTGCTAGAAAAACTTGGCGAGAGTTCCTCATCTATCGCATTGACACCAACAAAATTTCTGGGTCAATCAATAAGCCTTCAGAAGCTACGGATGCAAATTGGAAGTGACTATGCGCTACCTGCCACTGGTATGTCTTACATCCTTTTAGCCTCATCATTGTGAAGATAAAAAATTGAAATTCCATAATTTGACTCTTGGATTTTGTTGATAACAATATTCTAGAGAGCTTGAGGGCATGAATGTATGAGGATGTTTTGTGATTGCCTCTTGTACATGGGTGAAATTCCCTTTGTGTCTTATTAAACAATTTTTTAATTGCTCTTAAAAAAATTAAGATTCCATATTTGTCTTCTTGGAGTTTTTTTATTGCTAGCTGTTTAACTCAGTGGATATTGACCATCAACTATTTTTCTCAGAGCTTGAGAGTACTGCAGAACGGATGGTTCATATGTATTGCGAGAGCCTTTCTCTTTCGAAGGAATTGGATCCACAGGAGAGCATGCAGGGTGAAGAGCTCTTATCCATGGCTTCTAACATATTGGTGCAGGTATCTTTTTTGGGATTTATAATATTACGAGAACAGTTAATTTTCTCGATGCATGTAGCTACGTAATTATTCTGCCATAAAGGTCTGAGTTGCATCTGGCACCATCACATGAAAGTATTGGGGGTGGGATTGAAACTGTCTGAGAGCATGTTCTCCAGTGAATATGCATCGTAGTTGCCGTTTAAGGGTTACGGTGTAGTTGTCATCGCTTATTAGGCATTCTTATTACTTGTCATTTGGCCAGTTTTCCAACTATACTGAAATAGCGCCTTTCTGAATTTCTTTGAGCGGCACGTTAAGAGTTGTTGTGGACCTGTTGTCATGGGGATAAATTGGCAGACATAATTCATCCTTCGTGGGGTGCACATGTGTAGGAGTTAGTTGCATATGTTTTTTTTTTTTTTTTTAAACACAGTTGATGTTCTAAGCTTCTCTTCTCTTTATGTTCATGTTTATGATATCGTGCATTTAGCAACTGGTATATGTGCCTCTTACCATGTTCCTTTTCCTATGACCTACATGATGGTTTGGCTGTCCATTCACAATGATGATTTCTGTTTTTTCAATTACTGTTACTGCTTTCAGTTATACTGGCGAACAGGAAGTATTGGCTATTTACTGGAGGCCGTTATGATGCTTGAATTGGGGTTAAATATAAGAAGGTTTGTTCTTTTTCAGATCAAGGCCCCCCCCCCAATTGTCTTATTTAATTTTTCTAAAATGACTTGATGCTTTGCACTCTTTTGACGTGCTTTGGTTCTGGGCGAATTGATAATGTTTGTGCATCTAATCTGTTTATTTCTGTTCCATACGTTGGATTTGAATTTAGTGTTTGTGGTATTTTGCAGATTTGTGTCACAATACAAGATATTGTTGCTGCACTTGTATTCTTATTTCGGTGCTCTTCCTGTGGCCTGCGAATGGTTAGTATTCATAAGCAGTGCCAAAGTTATTGGAACGTCTTAGTGTTTCTAAGATTTCATTTAATATTTTGAATTGACCATATTATACTCTTGCATAGGATCATAGAGTGTGTGTGTGTGTGTGTGTGTGTGGGTGTGTGTATTTATCTATTTATTATTTATTTATTTCATTTTTATCGGTAGGTATCGAACTCTGGATGTGAAAAATATCCTACTAGAGACTGTTTCACACCAAATACTGCCACAAATGTTAACGTCTCCTCTTTGGGAAGATTTAGATGATCTTTTGAGAGATTATCTTAAGTTCATGGATGACTATCTCAGAGAATCTGCTGATCTTACGTTCCTTGCTTACCGTCATCGAAACTACTCAAAAGTAAGCTGTAATTTCCAGCTGTTTTTATTCAGTTTTATCTATGGCGACGCTATTTGTAGTACACCTCGTTCCCTTTGCCTTCTTTCTCTCTATGTTGGCTTTTTTGCTGGCTGCTGCATGGTACATGAAAGTGCTACTTCAGGCATGATTCTGCATTAGTAATCATTTCCTAGGTTGAAAGCTGCTTCTTGAGACTGATGCAAGCATAGTTCCCCGCTGTTTTAAGTTATTCATGGCTCTACAAACTAGGTATTGTAGCCTGCTGTAAGGCAGTCAAATTGAGGTTCAATAACACATCGCATAGCTAAGCTATAATATTTTGCCTCTTGGTTTTCAGGTGATCGAGTTTGTCCAGTTTAAAGAGCGGTTGGAGCACTCTAACCAATATTTGGCTGCAAGGCTTGAATCAGCTATTTTAAGACTGAAGGAGAAGGCAGATAGTATTGATGAGGAGGAGGTATTGCATTTGCAGTATATGCCATCAGTCTTGCGTGTTTCAATAACAATGAATGACTTGTATATTTTTCTCAGCGTGTTCTCAATGGCCTTAAATGTGGAACGCAAGTACTTGAGCTTGCAAGTGAGACTTCGTGCAAGTCCTTGACCTTCAATGAAGATTTGCAGTTAAGGCCGTGGTGGACACCAACACCAATAAAGAATTTTCTTTCAGGTAAGCGCTAGTGGTCCTTTGTAGCCATGATTTCTGTATTTGGATGGAACTTCTCGCTTCTTAATTTGGCTTATTTTTTAAAATGAAAACCCGTTTTCCCTTCTTTTTGCTGGATCATGAGTGATGTCAGTTCCAGTTTCTAAATTGTCAATGCCTCTTACTTCACCCCTTGGTTTTATAATTTTGGAGGTTTACTCTTAATTAGTCCCATCAGTTATACAACACAACACCATCCCTACTGGATCCTGGTATTACAAAGGTCTGGTAGTCTTAAATTCTGTTCGAATTTTCTCCTTCCTTGCCTCCCCCCCCCCCCCCAAAAAAACAACCCCAACAAAAAAAGTCTTTATTATTGCTTTGCCTCTAAGGTAAGAATGCAACATCTCTGAAGTTGAGCGAGAAGGTGTGTAATGCATGATTTTTCTGCTGACTAGGCATTGCTTTCTTCATTGCAGGACCAATTGATGGACTCTGTTATCCTAAGGAAAATTTGGTATAAGATCTAGTGTATTTACTGTGCTTGTCCAGAGTTATTCTTCAGCCATCCATACTGATTATGGTAATATGGATTGTGCAGCAAGATTATAGAAAAGATTGGGAAACAAATGCGCGGCAGACTGCTCAGAGGAGATCTCTTCTTCCTCGGATGATATATTTGTCTATTCAGTGTGTTTCTGCTTCCATCAAGGACAACATTGAAGCCAATGGCTCTATGTCAGATGCTAAATTTCTGTTAGAGATGGAATCTTTGCTAGAGTGCTATGCACAGCTCTTTGGGTTTTCACTAAATGATGCTTTGAAAGTTCTGCTTGATGTTGCAGAGGGAAAAAATTCTCTGGAGGTGTGTCCTGCAAATCCCAATTCTTTTATTGCTATCCATTTGGTGATATCCTTTCTAATGTTTTGCATCCTCTGCCTTTTAACGATTCTTTTATGAATATACATTCCGCTTGCGTGAGATTTTTTTTCACGCAAAATGTCTCCTTGGTACTCCATTTTGTTGATGGATCAATTCACATTGTTGATGGGATGTTCCGTTGGTGAGGTAACATGGCCCTAAGCTGGAGGAGAGTGTACGGGGGGAAAGCTAAAAATTCAAGTGGGAATGTGGAAATACATCTAGAATCTAGATCATTTACCAAGTCAAATTTTGCAGAGAGAACATGGTTCGCTCAGCTTAAAAATCTTTCACATGCATCCATTCGGTGATCATTGAACTTGGGCTGGGCCTGATTGTTGTACAGACTTCAGTGTTCTGAAGAATCCATGCTGTTAGTTGTCAGCATCATGTGATGCAAGTTTTGGGCAGAGTTAGGGGCTTGTCTTGAGTGGGACTATCTTACCTAAGATAACTGTGAGACATAAGAAGACGGGTCGTTGGGCCTATGCAAGCGGTCCAACAAAAGAGTGTGCTCCCACGAGACGGGAGGAATTCACGGGACCTTGTCATTCAAGGATTACCCTTTTATGCTAGGACTAAATTTCTTAATTTTCCAGACCTGATTATTTTTGCCTGTTAGGACAATGCAGTCCAAGCTACAAGATTCATCACTGGACCTTAGTTTTCTGGACATAAGCAATTGTTCAATTTGAAATTCTGACGAATGCTTGGATCATCGGATGACGTTTTGGTAGTGCTAGGAGTAGTGATCCGAAGCGAAAACCAGAAGGGTGAGAATGAAGAAACAGGGTTTCTTTCATTCTCTCAGGGGGGTGGGGGATGAGGGGCCTGATGAGAGAGAGAGCTGTAGAAACTCGGGGAGATAAACTAGGTGATGCAAAGCATTGAGAATAGTAGGCATGCAGTGCCCCGAGGAATGGGAAAAATAAAAGCCGTAAAGTCATGAGAGCTTGGGGCATAATGATTTTTGTAATTGCCTCTTTTGTACTTGGATGGCACCCTTTGATGTCTATCAAATGCATTTTTTGATTATTCATATTAAAAAAGGTGTAGAGAGGACCTTATTCAAACAAACCCACAGTGGAAGAAAAGCACAAACCGCATTATGCATCCTGTCTGTCTTATATAAAATGGTCTATGCATTTTTTTTTGGGGGGGGGGGGGGGGGTTGCCTGACTGCTTCCACAGCATGTGGTGCACCTTGTTGTGGTTCTAGACTGTGCACTCTGCCATAGCATGCCCTAAGGAGTGTATCCTTGTCTTCACAAGGCTAGAGCCTATTGGTAAAGGGAAGATAAACAAGGCTGTGCAAAAGGACTTGGTCCCAGCCCAAAGACACAAAACTGTTGGGCACTCTCCTGTAGGAACCTTGACTTAAGGCGATTCTTTGTCACTGGTTTCTTGTGTCTGAGCAACACATCCTCTTTATGTCTCTGGTTTCTTACAATTCATTACAAGCTGTTCCACGTTTGTAGATTTTAAAGCTTGTAGATTTTAAAGCTGTGTGCCTTGCCAAAAGGGCCTTATTTGACGTGCTTTTTGCAGGCATTTGGCTCTGACATGATTGATTGGGTGAACCTAGCTGTGTTTGTTAATGCTTGGAGCTTGGGTTCACATGAACCCATGCTCCAATTCATTGACGGATGGCACATGGTGAATGCTTTGGTGACAAAATGTGTAGAGCAAGAGGCCAGAAAAACAGATCCTTTGTTATATTCCCCAAGAGGACATGTTCCCGTTCTTGTGCAACTAATCTCGGAACCGGTCGCTTGGCATAGTCTAGTACTTCAGTCTTGTGTTCGTGCATCTCTTCCTCTTGGGAAGAAGAAAAAGAAAAGTGGACTTGCGGATGGTTCAAATTCTTCATTGTCTCAGGCAGTTCGGGATTCGATTTTGTCCCTTTGTGGGACAGTGGAAATGGTAGCAGAATGGTTGAAAGAAGAGGTCAACAGAACAGAGGATGAAGCACTGGACCAGTTACTCTTGTTTCTTGCGGGAGGACAGAGTGAAGGTCCTGGTCGGATCTGCCAGATTATTAAGGATTTCGTATCTAATGCGAAGGAAGGTGAACTGGGCGATTGCATTTTCCAAGCAATTAAGTCTTGGAGTCCTACAGATGTCGCCAGGAAGATGATCAGGGGACAGCGTAGGATGATTTCTGACTTTCTGCAAATCTGCAGCTCTAAACTCAAGTTGTTGGAGGGACTCAAACAGCAAATATAGGGATTCCAGCAGAATATCGACTGCTGGTTATGTTTGGTATTGTTTTGGCTTGATTGGTTTGTCATCCAGGTAAACTTGAGCCTTGCCTTGTGTTCTGCCAGAGGACAGTGTTGAAGTTGGAGCTGTATGTTGTGCTTCCATTCTTTCAGTTTGATTGCTAAACTCAAAGACTCACACGATACAGATGACATGAGATTTTTTGGGTTACCAGTTTTCCTTTCTTCGATTTGAGTCTGAGATGTCTGTTGAGAGAGTTTTGAGTGATAAATATGTACATTAAGATAAAACTGAGGAATTGTCGTTCTCTAGTGTATGCCCAGAAAAATGTTTGTATCTCTCTGGGAAATTTTGTGGATATAATTCTGGTCCAGCATTTAGCCAAAGCTTAGTAACAACTCCTACCCAAACATGTCGCATGGCTTCTGTCCAGTGTCCATGAGGTTGGTTTCTTTCTGCACTTTCTAACAAACAGGGATCGAAGATCAAACATAGAAGTGACTTTCAAATTTCGATGTCAAGCATGATTCTTGCTCGTTATGAATAGATATGTCAGTTGTTGGCCAATGTTGGTTTCTCGTTGTCAAGTAATACTCTTACACATGGATATGGTGATAAACTTTAATAGTTAAAGCAGGTTAATCAAAAGATTATCCACAAATTTTGACAGGATCGATCGAAGGACAAACTCTGGAGTCTGAACGTAGACTACATGGCTAGTGGTTAGTTAAAGCTTTCAACTTGGCCGGCCACCTAATCTTTTGCAGTGTGTGCTAAGTCAAGCTCTTAAAGATACTCTGTGGGTATCAATGCGGGCAGATAACTCTTTGCGGTTAAACTGAATTAACAATTTTCAACTTATTACGTAGAGGTTAGAAGATCTCCTATGGCCGATTAGTTGTTCAACAGAGGGTATTAATATTTAGTGCCAACTACTTGCGACTTGGGAGATTGTACCTAACAAAGCTCTTTTATCCTATCCACGGAAGGAAGACACCCCCCTCCCCCTTCCCACTTAATAGAAAAAACTAGGCAAAATTAAGCCCTTGGTAAGCAATGCGTTGTCAGAAGCAGGCAAGTGTGTAACAATTTAGTCTAAAACTTGAATCTCTTCGACACATCCTATGCAATTTTTCAAACTCTCAAAGTATACTTGTAATGCTCTTGATAAGATTAACAGAGAGTTCTTTACGAAAAAAAACTGTCAACCAAACAAACAGAGGGATTGGTCATGGGAAGATAGAAGCTAACAACCTTGCTTCTCCGCATAAACTTATTTGAAAATTTTTAATAGAATCAGATAATGCTGATGACTGACTAGCATGATTTGGTCATTCTGTTTCTTTCTTCGCTATTTGGACATGTAGCCCACCCAATACCTATTGTAGTCAATAGCTATTTTATATTGCTGGGAGCACATACTTGTAGGAGCCATAGTAACAAATATATATTTTAAAAAATTAGTATACGACAAATACATGTGAGAAAGATATATATGTGTCAGTAATGAAAGCATGTGCTCATGAGCACACAAGAGATTGTCATAGTCCACCACCCTCATTTTTTTTTTTTAAATTTTGTTGGTTGACGACTTTGATAAAATTCTCGAAAGAAAGATAATTTAGCATTGTACTAAAATTTATTTTTATAAGAGTAGATTTCAAAAAACTTGCGGTATTTAATAGCGCAAACTTTTAGCAAATACTTATTATACATATTTTTTGAATGAGCAATATACTACGCTAATCCTAAAGTATATTCACCATTGCAATTGTCTGAACAAATTGTCATGTTTTGCCACATAGATATCATCAATTGAACAGATTGCACTTGTGTATTGTGTTTTATATCAAAGCTACCCAATTATTATTGTCAATTCACTTACATTATGTCCTAAATAGGATCTATAATCTAGTCTGTGTGCCCTATCCTGAAAATTCATGTGATTACGCAAGATAGATGTGCACATTGAGTCACTCATACACCATCTAGTAAACTAAAAGTTGTTACGCATTGAAGTTGCTGGAGCACCTAATCAAACCGTTACTTAAGCATCACCGTTATCATTGTCGAGTAAACCACTCCCCCCCCCCCCCCCTCTCTCTCTCTATGAGAGAATGTAGTGTATTCATGCTGGTATATGTTAGCAAATAATAGAGCAGCTGGGACTTCGATCAGAATGTGGTAGCTAATTGAAACTGATCAAGTCAACCAAAGAAGTAGACCAAGCTCAACTAAGATTCAACCCTACAACCATTCTCGGCCAAGAGACAAAGCATTCATAATTATAACAATTCAAATCATACTAAAAATGTATTGATTTATTTTGAGTTGATCCATTTTAGTTCTTATTCTAAGCACTTTTATCTCTATGATCACAGTACGGAATCAATATGGTTATTTTCATTGTCAGATTGTATCTTTTTTTTTTGGGGGGGTGAATGAAGCACAAAGGTACATATTGGTGAAATACGAACATAAATCTCAGCAACAACACATAGACACTTTGCTAATTGAACTAACCGACATCTACGAATTGTTAGATTTTTTTATTAAATATGTAGTAAGAAACGGGATAGACGAGGTGCCGGAGCTAGAAAAGATTTAATTTGCTTATGGATCAGGATCGAAATGGTGCCCAAGAGAGTCCCCCGATCCGCTTAGGCCAAATTTTTCCTCTGTAATTGGTTGGTTTTCACTGTTTGGCAAACCAACGGTTTACTGCAGTACTATTACGAATCGAGAAATTTCTCTACAACATGAATGACTCTCTCAAAATCTCAAACATTCAGTTTAAGTCATTCCTAACTGGCGACGTGTGTATTAATGTCTTCAGCTAATTACGGAGTAACAAGCTCAAATAATTCTCAATAATATTCAACCAGCTATTCTCACTAAACCTTTGGGGTGTCAGTGTTACTGTGCATCTCGTAGAATCTCTCACAAGAATTGCAAGGATACCAATTTTGCTTATAGTGATGACATCAATACTGAAAGAAAGTGTAACTCTCTTTGAATAAGGTCAATAGGCTTTAATTTGAATGGAATGGACCAAAAAGAACCTAGTAGAATATACTGTATCTATCTGACATACTTATTAGACAAGTCAACAATAACTATTTCCAGTATGAAACCTGCGTGTGTGAGATCTAGGAAGATATAAACGTAGGCAGCTATACCTTCACAAGTATCTCTGCGCGCCCGTCGATCTCGAGTGGCATTCATCAAGTCATTCTATTAATCACCACATTTTGAGATCAACTCAACCACATTTGACCTAATTAACTCATTTGCAAGGAGAGGCTTGAACTGAGGTGCGCATATGCATAATACGTGAGTGGGTAGGGATGTACAGAGTTTGCTAGCATATATTGAAGGAGTGCTAGTATATATGATTACATTGGGTAATAAAGCAGAAAACGCTGTGAACGTTGAAGCTAGAAATCTCCAAAAGGAACGGAGTACTGGAGATTGGGGAATCAGCGTCTCTTTGGTTGGCATAGTTCATTTAGGCATAAAGCATTTGTGCAGAGGCAGTTCTACCTGAAAGAAGCACAAAAACGGAGACATGTAATGAATCAAACATGGACGCGAGAAAGTTGAAAGCATGCATTTTATCATGCAGCTGTCAATGTACAACAAGTGTAAATAAGGGAAAATGCCGCACTAACATAAATCTGAATGGCAGAAAATGAAGGAGTCTTTGAATCCAGGATAGTAAAACTCAACACATCTGATTATGTCAGAAGCGAAGCAGTACATGTTTTTAATCCCCCACTGTAGACTACATCAGGAGGAAGAGTGCTGAACTTTAGCACATTAATTGCATCAGATCTTGCAGTAGGCAGTTCAATGTAGACTATAAAAAAACAAAATGCTCAGAAAATGCCAAGTCCACCCGTGCTGGGTTCTGCACTATCTAATAAAAGTAAATGGCCAACTCCATGTAGCAGAAGGATTCTCTCACAAGACGAGACAAATGACCACCACTTACAGAGCAATGAAATATTAAGATAAAATATTTTAGAGATCAATAAAGAGAGACAAAAATGACATTATAGAATTAAGGTTAATGCTGACTAAGCACATGATATCAATTTTTAAAAGTACAATTGGGTTAGTGGGTATACCAAATGCTCCTTATAGTTGAACTGGGTTACTTGTGAGTCAAGACCTAATCAGCTAATACACTCCTTAAGTCCAAACCATGTTGATTCTGATACATCATTTGAAAATGAAGTACCAAGTGTTCACCTTCACTCCTATATATACTAAATGCTTCTTCTGGCGCCATTCTCAGAAAACCCCCTAAAAGACAACTCAAAACAAAGTAAGCATGATAAGGCACCACGTCACAAAATTTGGCATCTTCCTTGGATTGTCCCTAGTTTACACTTTCAAAGCCAGCTTAACAAATGCAGAGATACAATATCATGAGTTTGTCGTATGTTTCCCCCTTCTACTCTTGTTTATGCTTTAACTTCCATGCATGAAAAAAGCACTCCATCATCTTTTTTCTTCTTGTGTTTTTGCTGGGAATGGAACAGATTCAACCAACCCCAGTGAAGAGGCTGTGCAAAACCCACTACGTTTTTACAGTAAATGGTCAGTTTCCGGGGCCAACCCTGGAGGTACATGATGGCGACACCCTTGTTATCAAAGTCACTAATGCTGGCAGATACAACATCACTCTCCACTGGTAACTGTGCCCACATGTCTACATTTCTCTCTATGCCAACTACGTCATATGCAGAACTCAGAAAATTTTAAATATTTGTCATGGACTGAACAGTACAACGTGACTCTAACTCAGGGATAGACACCAAATGCCTCAATTTTGGCCCAAATACGGACAGTTTTGTATTGCAAATAAGTGTGACTCCTAAACGTGTATCTCTTGCAGTGGCTTGTAGCTGCATTCAGAGGCATAAGTCAGCTAAAACTTAACTAAAATACTGAGAACACTTTGCTGAGCTCTTGGCAGTCTAACTTGTGCATAATTTTCATTATTTTTGATCATCGACTAGGCATGGTGTGCGCCAACTGAGAACACCATGGGCAGATGGACCAGAATATGTGACCCAGTGCCCAATCAAACCAGGAGGGACATACACATACAGGTTTACCATTGTGGATCAAGAGGGGACTCTATGGTGGCATGCTCACAGCAGATGGATGAGAGCTAGTGTATATGGAGCGCTAATTATTTACCCCAGGCTTGGATCGGCATATCCTTTCCCAACGCCTGCAAGAGAATATCCTGTTCTTCTAGGTAAAGAAAATACTAGGAACATTCTTCATTTGATAATATAAAAATAAACATATTATCATGAATCAAGAAGCAGTTTGAGGGAGCAAATGGTGTTTTTGGCAGGGGAGTGGTGGAACAGGGACCCCATGGTTGTCCTTAGACAATCTCTAATAACAGGAGCTGCTCCAAATGTGTCTGATGCATATTTGATCAATGGTCAACCTGGTGATCTGTACATATGCTCCAGCAGAGGTTTGGTCTTAATCTTTTTACCTATTACTGTCTATGTTTGCTCCATTCATCTAAAGTATGATGCTAAACTAATGTCTAACAATATCATGAAACATGGAAGCTAAAAACCAATAAAGACCAAAGCACAAAGAATTGGATAAGAACCTTTTGGTTGTTACATAAGGGTATGGCTGTGTAAATTTGAACATCCTACAGCAAGACATTTGTTGCAGTTGCTTTCCTGCTCTCATCATGTTAGATGGTTGAAGAGGGGGGGGGTCCTTAATTTCAATCAATGATACAGAGCGTAGCATCCTAGGCAGATCCATAGGCAGGAAGAAGTAGACCATGCCTTTGCGAGGCCCAATTGAGATTCAGCACCAAAACCACTGGCGTGTAGGCGGACTAGTGGAATAGCCAATTAACTATCTTATACATCAGTCTTCGACCCTTTTCTTTTTGAATTATGGACAACTCAAATCTTTATACCCTTAAAAACCACATGTCATTCGTCTAGGAAAATAAACCATAACTCATGGTCCAAATCAACGATTAATAATCAAACTTACTGGATGTTAAAAGACATTCGATATGAGCAATAAGGTTAAGCCAAGAAATAATTAGGAAATTTGATGTGGAAATCATGAAATAATCATACCTGGATAAAGTACAATTATGTGACTCGATAAATTACCATGCAGATACAACAGTATTTCCAGTCGAACAAGGTGAGACAATTCTTCTCCGGATCATCAATGCTGCGCTCAATCAACAGCTGTTCTTTGCAATTGCCAACCATAGAATGACAGTTGTTGGGGCGGATGCTGCTTATGACAAGCCTTTCACCACCAATGTCATCATGATTGGACCCGGTCAGACAACCAATGTGCTAGTCACAGCTGACCAACCACCAGGTCGATATTACATGGCAGCTACAGCCTATGCCAATGCTCCCGGCGTACCTTTTGACAACACCACCACAACCGCCATCCTAGAATATAGGTCTGCTGCATGTGGAGCTAGAACAGGTGGCTTTTTGAGACCAATCCTCCCACAGCTACCAGCTTGGAATGACACAAACACAGCACAACAATTCACTGCTCAATTTAGGGGTCTCCCCAATAACAAGGGTTCAGTCCCACTTGAGATTGATGAAGACCTATTCATAACAGTTGGCCTAGGGCTCATCAGTTGTCCACAACCAAGTTCCCAGTGTCAAGGCCCAAACAATACTAGGTTTACAGCCAGCATGAACAACATATCTTTTGCCTTACCAACAAGAAGTTCCATACTGCAAGCTGCGTACCAAAATATCCCTGGTGTCTTCACTGAAGACTTCCCTCCAGTTCCACCAGTACAATTTGATTATACTGGCAATGTACCACGAAGTTTGTGGACACCCGTTTCAGCAACTAAGATATATAGGTTGAAGTATGGATCTCGTGTGCAGATTGTTTTCCAGGACACAAATATCTTTGCAATTGAGGATCACCCCATGCATCTTCATGGGTACCATTTCTTTGTGGTCGGCACAGGCACAGGCAACTTTGATCCTCAAAGAGATCCTGCTAAGTTTAATCTGTTTGACCCACCTGTGAGGAACACTATTGGAACATCACCTGGAGGATGGGTAGCCCTTCGTTTTGTGGCCGATAACCCAGGTTAATGTCGTGCACCCTTCCTAGTGAGGACAATTTTTTTTTTCTTTTTCTCATTAAGACTTAAAACATGATGAGGTTAACGCTTCTTTCTTTGCTGGTTCAAACAGGGGTATGGTTCGTGCACTGTCACTTTGATAATCATCTCGCCTGGGGTTTGGCTACCGCCTTCTTGGTTGAGAATGGTGTGGGTGAACTCCAGTCCATAGAACCTCCTCCACCAGATCTTCCCCCATGCTGATAACAGTAAAGGCTTCAAATCAAGGATGGGACTCACTCCTCATGAGAAAGAATATCCATTTAGCCAGCTCATGAGCCTAAGAGAAATTCTTCATCCGACATACCCATTTTGCATACTTTGATTTTTGTTCCTAGATGCAGAACAAGATCAAGCTCCATTTAGCAAGGGATCTTATTCATGTGACTTAATTTTTTGTACCAAGTTTTCTTTTTCTTTTTCTTTTCCACCCTTTTTTAACTAGTTGAGCTCCTTTTATTTTTAGTGTTTTAGAGAAGATAGTTGAGTAATACTCACCACGGAGGCAATAATTTTTCTGATGATTTTTAAAATTTTGGTACTTTTGATTTTTCTTGTCCTATAAAGTTCTATCTAGGAATTGTAGTGAAATAATGTCAACTTTGGAGAAGCAAAAAGAAGATAAAACTAAGATGTAACACAATAGCACTTATAAGGATCAGAAACTAATTATTTAAAAGGATTCAATCAGTATCGCAGAGTTTGAGATTAGAGAAACGAGATTAAAATCTGTTAATTTCAAAGATTCCTATGCAGCAAAGCAGAAATTAGATCAAGCAACTAGCTCAATGAATGTATATGCTTCTAGGAGAACAGAGAAATATGTTTAGCTAGTCATTATATTCTGCGAGCTGGAAAAGAAAGCGGTAGTTTTCTCAGCATCTCATTTTAGGCAGGGGGAAAAAATAAAAAATCCCACCTAATTTAAGTTGGCGTTGGAATTTCTGGGGGGCCTAAGCAAACCAAGTTTGTCTGTCATTCAATAAGCACATCAATCTAACGAGTGGGTTTTGAAATGTGGGACTAGCAACATTGTATATCTATGAACTGCAGGTCAACAGCAGAAGTATAAAAGAAACCAGATACAACCACTTAGGAAAACAAACTAATGCTATAATGACAACGAAGTGTAAAAGGGCAGACTAAGAAATGAGCTTATTTGTCTATTTGTGCGGTAGTTTGGAACTCTGCCAGAGCCAAGACGACTAGAAGTATAAAAGAGATCGCTTACACTTACAATAGCTAGATTCCATCCTATTGAGTTGTTTAGAAAACAATTTTTTTAGTCACACCTGTTACATTGAGAGTTATTGGTGACATCCCTCTTATCCATTATAATTAGTCTGCAGTGCGTGCTTGTTACTTGTATATGTGCCGTGTGATTTCTTGGTTTAACCAATATTTTACAAGACATAATCTAACCTTGGGTCCACCTCAGACATTTTCTACATCTTAGAAGAACTGTCAATATCTGGAGATCTCGGTGCATTTTCCTTGAGCATTGTTCAAATATGACTCTTCGGAAGTGGCACTAAACTCTTAATAAGTGATCCCAAACTCTCACTTATGGCACAGACTCCTCAATATGCTGTTCCATAGTATCGCATGAAAACCCAATAGTTAGCATAATAGATACTCCTAGAAGTCATCATACCAAGCACTAAAGAATGAGCAGAAACAGCCAAATAAGAAACCAATGAAAACATAATAGTAACTCTCAAGTCTTAATAGTTAGGCCTGATTCTTAATTTGTGACATCAAATACTTTATTGCCCACTGGGAAATTAAGGAAGCAAGCTGAAAGTATGAAGCAGTGAAGTGAAAAGACCATGGCATTTGAATGCAGTTTCTTGTCAGGATACAGAATAATCCATAAATACATGCCACAAAGATCCATTTCATTTTGGACGTGTCCAATCAACCTAGCATGAGAATTGAGATCAAGGAAGAAACTTTGAAGTGTCTCAAGCAAATCTCACTAAGAGTAAGAAACAATGAGGATGCCAAGTTGCCAACTGAATACGAATGGCAGAAAGTCAAGCAATCATTGAACCACAGGAAGATCTTTATTTACAGCAATCAAATGTAATCACTATAGACAGGCACTGTCAAAAGGAATATCAACTCTTTGATTCAACGGCAAAGAGACACTAGGATAAAAATACTTATCATTATTAACTCTCAATAATACACACATCTGTCTTCAGAACCGGCCCTAATGCAGCTTGAGTCGGGACATATTTTTCAGTAAAAAACGATAAGATGCACCAAATCCACTTTATTGTTGGACAGACAGATTCCTTGGTTTCAAACCTAATATGCCATTAATTTGTACTGCATAAACTCTCTAATTCAGATGCATTTTTAAAGACAATACCCCGTCCCAAAAAAAAGAAACTAATTTTTATTGTTTAATCGTTACTATTATTGGAACAGCTATAGTACACACAACTGCAGAAGGATTAAATTCTATATATCAAGGACCAATGATTCTGCAGAACCATAAACTAATCCGTCACATATTATAACATTTACTATTTGCATATGGTAGCTTAACATTTCTATACTGGTGCCTCCTCAACCCCTAGACCTGGCAAGCAAATTGTGAGGTACATGTTGGATTAATTTCATATCAAGTCCAATCCGGGTGTCCATGAATCTTCATTACGTTATTTTGCATTTGGGTTTGCCAACTATTGATCCAAGAAGCCTGTCTTCAAAGTAACAGAAATATGGGCATAAGATAAGCTAATTTGGGTTTGGCAAAATCTGGTTACGCTATTTAGGCTTTTCGACTTCAGCTTTACTAGATCTTCTCAGACCTACTACTAGTAATGGTCACTGAATCGCTAAATAATAATCCAACCGCCAGCTTCAAGTATGTTGTAGGACTTCCATCTTATCCTTAACATTGCAGGCAAAACATGAAATGAAGTGGCAAATAGAGTTCCCCAAGCAAATGCCAATGAAATCCATGTACTACGTGCTAACCATGCAAGCATCTTATGCAGAGGCACAAGAGAATGAGAAGCATGGTTCTGTGATGTAATTGTTGCTTGCCGTAGACTGTAAGTAATGTGACACTCAAACAATATGAATGGCCAAAAAACAACACATACCTGTAATGAATATTTTCTTGTCATTTCTGCATCCGCAGTTCTTACTCGTTCCACTGTAAAAGCTGAAGATCACCTGCATACATTATCAAGCAAAAGTCAACCCTAAGAAAGATTAAAATAAATGTATTCATTACTAAAGTTCAAAAGTATAAAAATCTATCATAAGAATTGGGCATACTGTAATTAAGCACAATCTTTAAAAAGAAAAAGAAAGGAAAAAGAAACAATTAGGTGGTGCATCAAATCCTCTTCTTTGTCGGATTGAGTACATTTGGAACCTAATTTGCCAAATAACACTCCATAACGTATTAATTCAAATACATCTCTTGAAAATATAGTGTTGTTTCATCATTCATTCTTATGTACAAATACTGAACATTCTCCTCGTACTCCCAGACAACCTCAAAAACTTCACTTCAACAAAACGCTAAAATCATAGGATGGACTTGCACACTACAAGATGTGGCATTGTCCTTGCATTATCCCTATTTTTTTTAATATTCATGGCTACTTTAGTCAATTCAGAGATCCACCATCATGACTTTGTGGTTGTTGTCCGTTACTACTAGTATTGTATGTGCAATTTGCTTTCATTTCTATGTATTAAAATACGTGTCATGGTGGGAATGCAACAGATTCAACCAGCACCAGTGAGGAGGCTCTGCAAAACACAACACATTATGACAGTGAATGGTCAGTTTCGAGGTACAACCCTACAGGTACGCAAGGGGGACATTTTAGTCATCAAAGTTACAAATGCAGGAAAATACAACATCACGCTCCATTGGTAACTACAGAATGCATCGACACTCCATTAACAATTCTGGTTTACTATGCTAAGGACATTGATCTGACTCATCAATAATATTAATCTTATTTTGTGCTTACCTTCATCATTGTCATCATCAACTAGGCACGGAATTCGTCGAATGAGACACTATGGGCAGATGGGCCTGAATATGTGACACAGTGCCCAATTAGGTCAGGAGGAACCTACACATACAGGTTCCCCATTGAAAACCAAGAGGGGACTTTACGGTGGCATGCTCACAGCAAATGGATGAGAGCTACTGTATACAGGGCTTTAGTTATTTATCCACAGTTAGGATCTTCGTTCGTGTCCCTTCCCAAAGCCTGAAAAGAATATCCACTTCTCCTAGGTAAACAAATTTGAACACAACAAAGTTAATTTGACACATAAAAAGAAAACATGAACAAACATCATTTACAGTATGACGGTTGAAATGGTGTTTTTACAGGGGGATGGTGGATCAGAGATTCTATGAATGTCCTTAGACAGGCTATTATAATAGGAGTAGCACCTAATGTGTCTAATGCATTGGTCAACCTGGTGATCTTTACAGATGCTCTAACAAAGGTTTGGTTGAAATTATTCCTCTCCATCTCTTTTGATAAGATTATCTAGGAAAGCTCATGGATCACATCAATATGGCTGACAAACACAAGGTATTAGAAAGGTTGGATTTTGAATGATTAAAGATATTTAAGATAATGTTCCTTGAATCTTCTCAAGAGAGTGTGACAGTGATAAACATCCAGCTACGTGCCTGAACAGCATCTTCAATTGGAATCGGGATCACTAAAACAAAGCAAACTCAAATTTACTCAACAACATTGATCATGAATCTGAAGAATGATATCAATAAGATTTGATCACTAACTAGATTAGAATGAAAGTAGACACAATTCCAGTTTAGAACAATAAGAAAGGGTACTACACCAAGGAAAGATATGTTGAGGGGGCGGGGTTGAATGATCTTCATATGACAAAGAAATCGTTCATACATAAGAGCTCATTATAATGACTACCATATTTACTTTGCAGATACACAGTATTTCCTGTGGTAGCCGGTGAGACAATTCTCCTTCGCATCATCAATGCTGCACTCAATTAACAGCTCTTCTTTGTGATTGCCAACCATAAAATGACAATTGTCGATGCTGATGCTGCTTTACACCAAGCCCTTCACCACCAATGTCGTCACGATTGGACCAGGTCAAACAACCAATGTCCTAGTTACTGCTGATCAACCCCCTGCTCATTACTACATGGCAGCCAAAGCCTATGCCAGTGATCCTGGAGTAGCCTTTGACAATACCACCACGAGTACGACTGCAGTTCTTCAATACAAGTCTGCGCCTTGCAATTCCAAAACCAGTAGTCCTTCAAGATCAATCCTTCCAAGATTACCAGCCTGGAATGACACAAATACTGCAAAACAATTTGTAGCCCAATTCAGAGGCATCTCCAACGGAAAGGTTCCGCTTGAGATTGACGAAAACCTGTTCTTCATGGTTGGCCTTGGGTTAGTTGATTGTTCACTTCCGAGTTTTCACTGCCAAGGTCCCAATAGCATTAGATTCACTGCTAGCATGAACAACATATCCTTCACACTACCAACAAGGAATTCAATAGTGCAAGCCATGTACCAAAAACACCTTGTGTGTTCACTACAGACTTCCCTCCAGTACCCCCTTTTGCAATTTGATTATACAGGCAATGTAAGCCGAGGGTTGTGGACACCTGTTCGAGGCACGAAACCGTACAAGTTGAAGCTCGGATCTCAAGTCCAAATCATTTTACAGGACAAATATCTTTGCAATTGAGGATCAGGTTCAGGGAATTTCGATCCACAGAGAGATGCTGCCAAGTTCAATCTAATTGACCCACCAGTAAGGAACACAATTGGAACATCCCCTGGTGGATAGGTTGCCATTCGATTTGTGGCTGATAACCCAGGTAATGTACGAGCAGATCTAAGGAAGTTTATACTTTTCAAACACCAGTTCATCACTTACTCTCTTTCTCAGCCTAGTAGACAACATTTTGCTAGTATTTCCTTTTCTATTACACTGATTCAAACAGGGACTTGGCTAATGCATTGCCACATGGATGTTCACATTGGCGGGGGCTTAGTTATGGCCTTCTTGGTGGAGAATGGTGTCGGTGAACTGCAGTCGATAGAGACTCCCCCACTGGATCTTCCTCAATGTTGAGACTACATGGAATGTCTGCTTGCTCAAGGCATAGGCCCAAAGACATTCAAGTTATGTACCTATTTGTGTATTCGCTTCATAGAAGAAGGCCGTTATAGAGAACAAGCGCCCTTCAATCTATGATGTTGTTACTGTGATTAAGTGCTGCTCGCCCTAAGTTGTTGCTCAGTCAAATAATTGTGAAGCAATATTTCCGCCTACGAATAGTTTGCTTAAATAATCTGAAACTTATCGGCCAAGATTCTAAGAATAAACAATGAGAAAATCTAAACCATGAACATGAAGCACAACAATTGTTCCAAGAAACAATCTAGAGCCAAATAATACTCGAGCAACTCTACTAAATAAACGATCTCGTTACTATCAACCACTCCAATAAACATATTCCATCATATACAAGCCTGAACTCAAATTTCAAAGCGTTTCGGTGTTATCCTCTTCAATTCCATAAGAAATTTCACAGTTCGACCATCAGCAATCAACATTACTCCAATTCTCAATAGAAAACTCGTTATCACATCAAATCATGGTACGAAAAGGAAAGACAAAGATTAGAGAGAAAAGTGCTACCTTCATTATCATCATTCATCATCATCATTATAAACAGGGACCCGATCATCATCAGCAGCAGCAGCAGCGGCAGCAGCAGCATGGCCAGTAGTTGCTGGGCTGGTAAGGATTATGACGGTGGGCAGAGCCAACTCCATTTCAGGACGATCTTGCGAGACTGGGCCAGCTTTCTCCCAGAGTGAGCTCAGGATTTTCACACGTATCATCGCCGGAAATTGGGGTTGTATTTACGTTTGCCGTTGTCTTGGCCCTTTTTCTGTTCAACGGTGTTGGGCTTATGGTTTGGCAGCCCATTTTTTTGGGATGTCTATCTCATATTTTTGTCTTTTATATAAGAAATCGTTTAGTGTGAAAAAAAATATAAATTCTACTAGTAATATTCATTGATTAGCTAATGGTGTCTGGGCCTAGTATCTACAATTCTTCTTTTGGTAGTTCGGACGATGAGTTTTTCAATGTAACAAATGATGGTAGATTATAGCCATTGACAATCTAGGAATTTTAGGCCATTCAACACAAATATTTAGATTAAATAACGACCCCAAAAAAGAAAATTAGGAGCCTGTTTGGTAAGAAAAAAAACTAAAATGAAATGAAATTAACATTTGATAGCTAAAGTGTTGGAGGTGGAACTTGAATTCTGAACTCAAGTATTTGACGAAGTTTTGAAATGAAATCATTCCAATCCTAGTTGTTTAACTAGAGTTAGAGAATAGAATTAAATCTGCTTTATTTTTAAAATCTTTATATGTGTATGATAACAACAAAAATAATAATAACTTCTAGAAAATTTGAAAACTAAACCTTGTAATGATTTTGAGCAGATTTTTTTTTAAAAAAAATATGTATCTTTTTACATATTAATATTCATTTATACACAACTTTTTGCATAGAAAATTTATCCATGCCTTTATATTCATTTTATTCTTTCGAAGTAAGGTTTCTTAAAATCAAAATCTGTCAGCATATATGATGTATCATAGTGAAGTATGAATATTCAAGTTTTTTAATATTACATTTTAATATAATAATTGTTTTTTTTTTTAAAAAAAAAGTTCAACCACCACCAGCGCAACTTCCCAGCCGTAAACCCACAAACCCAGAAACCTGGTGAAGACGGAAATTCGTTGTGGACCGGCCGTCGTCGGATGCCATATTAGCCAGTGGTACACAATTTGTAACCAAATTGTGAAACGAAAGATAGATCTCGGCAAATTCCCAAAAATCACTTCGAATTCTCACAATCCCACTAACCTAGAGGAGATCGAAGAGTCACGGTGAAGTACAGATGTAGTCGCCAGACGTCAGACTTGCCGGTGGTGCACAGTCAGTCAATCGCCGGTCTCTCTCTCTCTCTCTCTCTCTCTCGGATACGGGGGTCTGCGAGCTGTGACCACAGGGTAGGGCCGCTGCCATGAGGAGGTGGCCCTACAGGCTCCACCGCCCTGGGCTCAAGGACTTGGCGTGGGAGGTGGTGGGGCTCAAGATGAACAAGACTAGGGTCCCGTTGGGTGATTGGCAAGCAACAGATAATGGGTTGAGGTTTTTGAAAATTATTTTTCTCTTTTAAAACTAAAATCCTGAACTTTGAGGGTTAGGAACTTAAACCCCGAAAATGAAGGGATTCAAGTTTTTTGGTTTTCAGAGAGACATGACTCTTACGTTTCGAGGTCCACAGCCAAAAAATTCACATCAAACACTTCGTTGAGGAGCTTGAAATTCGAAGTTTCAAGTTTCATTCTCTTTCTTCTCACGAAACACACCCTGTGTTACCCTCACACCCTATCATCACTCATACATGAAAATAAGCATTTTGATACGTTTTACATTAAACTAACTCATTAATGTTTAAAAAGGGCAAATTCTATTCAGTATTTCACAACATTTAGGCCTGTTCTTTTCGTTGGCTTTTTCAATTTACTAACTTCAACCTACTTTAATCTACTTCAACTTATTTCAACCCAATTTAATAAAGGTCGTATTCAGCAGCAGCATTTTGGGTAGCGTTTTGTATTTTGACCAGGTCAATACACTAATTACTTGATTTGTAGTCTTCGGTAAACTAGTATTTTGACTAACATTTCAAGTATTATTTATCGTTTTAAGCAGTATTTTTGAAAAGCTAATAGTATTAATATTTGACATTTAAAATAGTATTTCATATTTTTAACTAAAAAATATCCTTTAAAAATTTTATCTTTGAAAATTATCTATATCCTTTTATGTCAATTTACATCAATCAGCTAACATAACAGCTGAATTTACCGAACACATTAGTTTCAACTGCTAATCTAAACAGCTATCTCCGCTAGTAGCTAAATTGGAAACGTTATCCGCTATCCAAACAGTTATCTGCTACTTAACCGCTATCCGCTACCTAACAACTAATTTTGCCGAATAAGGCTAAAAAATACCAACTTCAACCCACTTCAGCCCATCTCCTTCAAAATTTTATTCTTACTATTTTAACCAACTTCAGAAAATATATCAACTTTAACACACTTCAACCAACCTCAATCCACTTCAGCCTTTTTCAACCTACTTTAATCTACTTTAATAAAAAGTACTAATTTCAACCTACTTTAGCCTATCTCAATCAACTTCACCCTTTTACCAACAAAAATAACAAGCCCTTAGTAAATACAACCCAACATGAAACCCAACAGACAGCAAAACACAGTTAATAGGAGAATTACAGCAGGTAGAACAAAAAGAGACTACTAATTTGTGACAAAATGGCTAGTAACGAAATCTAAGGGCATCCCCAGTCAGAGTTTCATTTTTTGAAACTCAGACCTGTCATATCAGTGTGACTTTCACTTGCATTCCATTCAATTTTTCAACCACTGAAACTCATTTAAGGACAATTAATTATCATGAAGCCCACGTTTTAAACTTAATTAATTTATTACTTTTTATTTTTTATGTTGTGTTTGTATTTTAACTTTTGTAACATGTGTGAATGTTTTTATTTTTCGAGAGTAAGGAATATCTATTTTATTGACATAAAAATGTATAAACTGATTTTAATTTTTCTTATTATTATTTTTTTGTGTTTGTTTTCCAACAAGTGAAAAAATTGAACATATTACTTTTAAGCATGTACTTATCAAATTAAACTGCTTAATACGTGAAACAAAAAAATTAAACATATTACTTTCAAGCATGTAAAACACACTACCCATTCGATTTTACAATTTAAACATATTACTTTTAAGCATGTACCTAATAAGAACATAAACATGTTTCAACAATTTTTAAATTCACTATAGATTCAACAATTTCCAAATTCACAACTAAAAACATAAAAGAAAAAATTAAACATATTATTGTAATTTTAAAATCTTCACATTTATACACATATTCAACAAACCAAAAAAAAAATAATTACAAAACACCCCAACTGTAGCTGTTTTACAAGCAACAGCTACTTGAAACAACCCATTAAATGGCCCAATTTCCGAGCCCAGCGTCCGTTCTCACAATTTTCCTTTTTTGGCAAAACATCGAACAAAACCCAACATCACACTCAGACAGTCACTCCAAACGATGCGTTTTGGTAGTGCAAAATGACCCAAAAAAAAGAAACGCGAGACGGAACTGTACTCGAGTCCGTCCCCTGTTCTGTGCAACGCGTGTCACTGGCTGGGGCCAACACGTGTCACACGCGAGCCCAGGCCTGACACGCGCGACATAGGGCTGGGAGTGCCCTAAAAGCTCTGCCACTTCAAACAATTAATTTCAGCTATCGTTAGATACTAAGAGTCTAATCGTAATTAGCACATTTATTATGCTTGGTGTGCAAGTTTTTCGTTCCTCAATCTCTTTGTAATTCTCTAGTATTTCACTTATGTAGCTACTTATGAATATTCTCATTCTTACGTACGTATATGGTGATGATAATTCCAGTTTCATTTCCATAAATGTTTTTTTTAAAAAAATTATAAATAGGGTGTTATCTACAATAATAACAAGACAGGATTTCCACACAGGTACCTGTGAAAATATTAGCTACGTGTGGATCCGTTTAATAGTATTCCTGGTTTCCTGCGATTTAAGATTAGGACCCCACATATTATAGGACATGCTTTTGCAATTTAGTTGTCGGAGTTTTGCAAGGGATGTTTAGTATTCCTTGTATCGCAACGTATGGCCTTGTAGAACCATTGGAACATTGATTATAGACCTAGCAAACATGATGAAGGTGGGTGTACCATGATTCAAGAAGTCGTAATCTTCTAGTATTTCACTTAATGTCGCTACTGATGAATGTTGATTATAATTTTTACAGATAATTATACCTGTAGAAATAAGACTGTCTATAGATAAATCTCTCAGACCTTACAAAAATGATATTCACAATGCGAGGAGTTATTGTTGTGTGTGTGTATGTGTGTGTGCATACATATGATGTTATAATGCTCTTAGGTGAGATGTGCTAAGAGCACTCTTATAAGAAGAAAAGTATAATATTTCATATTTTCGAGCTTTATGCCTGAGAAGGAAAAAATTGTGTCATAATTCTTGCACAATTATAAGCTTAGAGAAGTTATGTTTCATTCTAATTGATCTTTAACCTTGACGATCACCTTATATAAAATTGGCATTTGATGAGTAGGTTGTTCATTTTGGGTATGGATCGGGTTATGATTTGAATTGGGCTTAGATCAAGTGATTTTTAGTTTAAGTTAATTTTGGGTCAATGGATGTTTGGTCTAATAAACTTGCCTTACAAAAACAAATAACTTAATTTGTACAAAACTTCGGTTCAGATTTGATTTAGTTCATGTTAATTTGGTCAACTTTCGAGTGAGCTTATTTCGATTTGTTGAGTCCGATATGACTACAGGTCATTTAGTTTGGATTTTGGGCTGTGGTTTTCGGTTAATTTTGCTAGGTCTAGCCTTGTAATAAAAAGTTTTAATATTATAATGTTTTTTAAAGCAAACATAATTATTATATTTTTCAAAAACGATGAAGAATTTATACCCAGCAAACATGTCGCATTTTTAGACGTGACTAAAGAAAGAATAATTGGCCAAAAAAAGCATCCTAAATACATTATACAGATCCTAAATCACAAAACTAAAATATCTTCGCTTGTATTTTACTTGAATTTAAAATACATCTAAATTTCATTTTATTCAAGCTCGAATACACCTCAACCTGTAGTCTAGCAGCCCCGAATTGAAAAGTGTAGTAATAAGGGTATTTGGTTGTTGGCTTTTCATTACTTTTTTTGAATACAAAATGACTTTTTGCTATCTTGACCTAGTCAAAAAAACCTTAAATAATGTAGAAAAGAAAGAAAAAGGTCTTGAAAAGATTAAATTAGATTAAAAAAATCACAGAAATTTCAATTTATAAAAAAATCCTCAAATGAATAACAAAAATAAGATTGTGAGATGTGGACATCACATGAATACGTATAAATTGAAAAGAAATAAGATAAATAATGAATACAAATTATGTAGAATTAGTATAAAAATAAGGTTATAAGTATTAAGTTATTTTTTACATGTGAATACACATAAATTTAATTATTTTTGAAAAGAAATAAAATAAATAATGAATACATATAAATTGAAAAGAAATAAGATAAATATAAATACATATAAATTGAAAAGAAACAAGATGAACAATAAATTTATTTATCTTTGAAAAGAAAATATAATGGCCAATAAAAAAAAATCATGTTCAATTAAAAAGTAATGTAAAAAAGGAGCATAAATAAAATTTTAACAAATAATCTTTTTAGAAACAGCTAATTTTATTAATTTTTGAAAAAATAACTGATTTAAATAGTTAATATAAATAGTCAATAAAAATAGTTAATAACTAATAATTAATTGTCAAATAGATCAGTGTATCACGGAAAAACCAGGACCTTAAATTTACAAAAGGGGGTCAAAGAAGAAAAAAAAAATATTCAAAGCACTGACAAGAGTATCCTGAATATTTGACGATGGCATCACCTCCCATGCTGATGCCCATTCCCATTCATGCAGTGATGTACAGGTCCACAGGGAAATAGGATTAGTAGGATCAGGACCACTCATCAGAGAGAGCGCGCGCACACACACACACGATAGATATCCACGTACAATAAATGTATTCCCTGGAATCACTGACGCTGACCGTCTGACCCTGACCCTGACCCTCATGCTAGTGCTGTTGCTGTTGCTGTTGCTGTTGCTGGGTATAAGGCACTTTATTAGGGGCGCAGCGTTATTGCAGCGCAGCCACAGCTTCTCCTTTAATTATCTCCTCTCTCTCTCTCTCTCTCTCTGCATGCCTCTTGCTTCCATCCATTCCTCTGATCTCATCACTTCATGACATTACCAAGGACCACGCAATGCAATACGCAGCACAACTGCTCTTTATAAATTATAAATATTACGCATTTTTTCCTTATTTTTTTTCTCATCCTACTATATTATTTGAATCTGCGATTATTTACAAGATGTGAAGATATAGTGAATGAACGAGTGATACATTTAATAATTAATGAGGTTCAACACTCAATGACACATTTACTCTCTGAATATGATCTTTTCTGCAATCGAAAAAATTTAAATTACATTTCATAACTTCTTATAATTTCTTACATTTCCTTACATTTTCTTATATCTTCTTAATTTTTCTTATAATTTTTTATAACATTCAACTTATTATCCATTTTGTTATGTATATATTTTTTATATACTATCAATATGAAAAATCTTACAATTGTTTTTATAAATGTAATATTTCTATAAACGTAAAAATAGATTTTAATGATGTCTTATATACGTCATTATAGAGAAAATAAATCAACATATTTTAAAATTGTAATACAAAAATCGCATTTATATTTGAATTTTGACGTCAATCATGCATGAAAATAGTTAAACTGTAAATGAAGAAAGCATATTTTAGTTATTTCACTCATAATTTTATCCGTAATAACTTTATTACTATCATCGTATAATTGAATATTAGATTGAATTTAATTCCAAAATGTTTAATTTAAATAAAATTTCATTTTTAGGGTTTCATTCAACTTTATTGGAAAAATTGTTATTTTTTTAAATTTGCTCATAGAGAGGTAAAACTAATATTAATACCAAAAAACACCTCCGGTAGGAAACATATTTGCTTCTACATATTATCGGCTTGAATTTATGTTCAAAGATTTATTTTCATAAATATGTTATTTCAATATTATTTTTTTATTATCCAAAACAATAATTGTAGAAAAACAATTTTTTTGTGTAATGTTAAAATATAATTTGTTTAGTGATGTTATAAACCTTATTTCACAAATATCAATGATACATGTAATTTATTTTTATGAAATTTTTCTTCACAATTCATGCATTAAAGTCCAACAACTACACACACATATCTAAAACTTATACTATACAACTTTTTAATAAAATTCAACAACTCTTTAAATATAGAGTTACTGCTTTTTATAACTCCTTATATTTTCTTACAGCTTCTTATATTCTTCTTCCTTAGAGCTTAAAACTGCATCTTATCGTGAAAAAAAATAGACCCTTTGTCCTTCTTCCAATGTCCCAAAAAGCATACATGTTTTAAACAATTGTATGAGCATCATGATTGGATTTGCCTTCTTCAATGATTCCTGAAAAATTCAAATTCAAATTTTGCATTCTTGCATAGTGTACAAACTCTAAAATCAATCTCTTGTGGGAACCGACAGTAAAATTATAATTGATGTACAGTTTGGAGTATTTATAGTATCTTTACAAAATATTCTCTTAATGTATACGTGCACATAACTTGATCATGTCATACAACATCATTGGTTACTAGTTTCCAGGTTATGGATTCCGAAATCAACTAAAGTTTTACAGACACTTTGTCTAATGATGTACTTTTGGTCTCTCAAAAATTTCCGTATGAACTTTGCATAAATACCCAATGAGATACATTAGTATTGCTTCTCAACTATTTTATATGAATGATTAAAAACCTAAGGTTTTGATTTTTCAGGAAGAATTCTATCGACATTGGCATGCATTCTTGTAATGTGAATCTTTCGAGACAGTTAAAAGAATAAAAGCATTTTCCATTCACAACAACATATGCAAAAAAATGTGAGTTTTATATTTGATGATCTTAAATGCGGAAGATTACAAAGTATCTTCTTGGTCACATAATGGCACGAAGAGTAAGGTGTTTAAAATAACTACGCCGAAATGAAAGCGAGGTCACATAATTGACTATAGAGAACGAAAGAAGTAGTACCAAAAATGAACACGGATTAGATAAGCTATATCCCAAACTATCAAGGCCTTGTTGATTTTGACCATGGAAAAATTAATCAAGTTAATGGAAGCAACTGTTGGGGCATAGTTCCCACCATGTTCATAGGAAACATTATGATGAACAAATCTTAAAATATATGCACATATCTATTCATGTATTGATGCAAGATAAGGAAGATTTTGAAGGTGTTGGAGGTCAGTCATAGATGAGCCCCGTGTTCCTTTGTCCCCTCACACCCCATGCACCCTAAAGTGGTGCCAAATATTAAAGCCTCTTCACTTTGTTTTCTAAGATAATTTTTTTTTTACTCAGTGTGTTTATATATATTGATCAAACTTGATAAGTATCAACAATGATGCATCCGAAAGATGAAAAGTTCATCCATCGAGAATTACAAGAGAAGACTACTGATCAGCTTTGACAAGTACTGATTCAAGTTAGGTATACACAAGTTTTTAATTTTGTATTCTCTAGCAAGTATTATTAATTAAAAGATGAATCCATGGATCTCAATGGTCTAAACATTTGATTTTTAATGAACATGACTGTCATCAAAATATCAATTCAGTTGATAGTGATCTCTACATACAAATGTATTCCTGATTTTTACTAAAAGGCTAGTTTCTTCTAGGACTTGAAACCTATGCTAGCCAAACATGTGAAGTATATGACCTACCACAACTGTACACGTTCCTTTCTAAAGTTACATCGCAATATTACGGGTAGAGCTCAAAAAGCATGAGCTGAATCGATAATATAACCTCAACCCGACCTAAAATTACTGATCAGAGAAATCTGAATCTGACAGAAACCAAACCAATTTTAACCTAAAATCGACACGATTTTAACCCTTTAACTCGAAAATATGTTATTTTTTAATTTGGAGTAAATCTATGGTATTTTTGAGGCTAATACGAAATTAACCCGCTTTTAAATGAGTTGATCGGAACTGACCTGTTTTCCAGATCCAATTACGGGTGAAGAAGATCTCATGCGCAGAAATGAGACTAATAATGCGTGATTTATCTCAATAAGTTCATCCAATCAATTTTTCGAGGTTGACGAGGGTGAACTAAGTGGAACGGAAGGCGACCACAATACCTCAACCTTTCGCATACAAGTTAATTTACTTGGTTATACGACTCTGTAAATTTGATAAATTTGCGTTAATTCTCCGTACTACAACCTTCAAATTAGTAGATCTAATTCATAAACTATCTCACATAGGATCTAGCTTCGGCCCTGAAACTCATAATAATCATGCCAAAATTTTTCAATATATATGTTATCTATACATTCTTTAGTCTAAAAGAGGGGGGAGGGGGGACCAAATAATGATAAATAGAATCCCAATACCATGAGTCATGAAAGTCAATATAGGGCATAATCATCTTATGTTCCTGAAGGGTCCATAGATTGTCAAACTCTGGAAAAACGTAAAAAGAGTATGAATATGTGAGTACTATGCACATCTATCCACGTGTTTATATAGGGCATTAAACTTTGTTAAAAAGATTCCTAACTGTGCTTTCAAAGCTTGAAGAGAAGAAGATGTATATACAACCATGTCACAGTCCGATAAAATTAGCCTCAGAAAATCAAACCCTAGTTAGCTCAGTAGTTGTTATTATATTCTTTGGAGTCTAGGGTTTAATTATCAGCAGTGTTTGCATATTATATATCGAACATATGTGAAACTCAGACAGCTGATTCTTTAGTACTGTACTTACAGCATCAGCTCCTCTGCGTATTCTTTCCTTTTCTCAACAATCAACCAAAAATTTGTGTAACTATTGGTACTCTACGTAATCCAGTGACAGAGAAAAATCAACCAAAAAGTTTTTCAGTTTGAAAAGCGAGAAATTAGAAGAAAAAGGAAGAAAATTAACAAGGGTAATGTGTAAACATACCTAAAAATTGCAGTGTTAGAGATGGAGAAGCTAAGATTATGTTGAATTGAACAAGAGCAAGAAGAACCCATGAAACTCAGGATGGATAGCGCCACTAAATTGAACTATTTATGTAAATTGAACTCTTTGAAATTCAATTAATGGCGCTATCCCTCCTGAGCTTTACGGATGCTTCCATACTTTCTACGCGAAAACCCCATGGAGATGACAAGATCTAAAAATGAAGATGAAGGAGATTAATTTGGGAGTGAAGTGGTGGGGAAGGAGAGTGTATTTATAAGGGGAAGAACAGGGGCAGAGAGAGTAAATTTCACAGATAGGTTTTACTTGTACCGCCATACTGTGCATTGCAAATGAAATGATCTAGGGTTAGATATTTCAAACGTTATTTTTCATTTTAAATTTTTTTCTTTTATTTTGAATCTTCGAGTATATGCTATCAGAGTAAAGTTACTGGTGATTAATAAAGATCTAATCTTAATTGAACCATTAATGAGACTGGGAAGTGATGGTTTCCCATTGATGTCGTGCAGCGAATTGTGGTTTCTCTTTTTAACAACCCCCGTAGAGCTCTTTGAATTTTTTTTATGTAGATAGAGTAGGGGTTAAGTCCCCGAGGTCAGTCACAATTTAATAAAAAGTTAACCCCTCTTCTACACCAAAAACGAAGAAGGGGTAAAATTTTTCTATCACATACTTTGCTTTAAACAACCACCGAACAAGTTAGGAGTCAATTGAACGATACAGTGTCAGTTTTAAATATTCAATTGAATTAATAATATATTTGCCGTGACTAGTTCGCCTGCCGACTACGCTACGCAAGTGGGGTGTTGGGATACGTAGGGTTTGTAAATGTTGTTTTGGGGGGTGGGGGTGTTGTAGAATACACGAAAAGAAGCCTCATATTTAGCTCCACTGTTGGCTTGGCTATGGAGAAATTAAAACCCAATTGCATTTGCCAGCTGATAACCCTAATTTTACTCATCTTGTCGGGCTCCACACCACTGTTCTACTTTTTTATTATAATATGAGGTGGGGAATACCGACTACCCCACAAGTTTTTTTTCCTCCTTTTCTTTTCTTTTCTTTTCTTTTCTTTTTTCCACTTCCGGGTTGCAGAAAGGGGAAGGAGGTATTATAATTTGCAAATGTAAATCTTACTAGTTTGGGCAAAATTAGGCCAAGTCACTGTTGAAGGTAGTTTTGTAATTTAAGGATATCTTGGTCGTTTTAAGTCAATACTTGTTTTTGAATGAATAGATAAATGAGGGATATTTACGTAACTTTATATACATCAAAGATTCATTTTATGGTAAAAGCTACTATTGTAAGTAATAGTAAAATCAAAGTAGTATAGTAAATTTGTTCTATTAATTGCACTTTTCAACGGATAACTTTGATTTTACAAATCTAACCCTACTTTTATGACTTATATGAAAAATAAATAACATACGATTAAACACCCTCAAAATTATATTTATTACAATCTAAAAAAAAGATGTTTTTAGGAATGTGAATCTTTTTATCAAACTAAGAGATACCACCAAGAAGGAAATTCTTTTGGTCACTTAATTATTTTTAATAACAAGGGTTGACATTAGTTTTTTAATTTATTTTTTGTTTGAGGAGACGAAGCAATTTAATTTACTACTCCCCCCCCCCCAATCTTGTGTAAATAGGCTAATTTTTCTGCATTAAATTATATGAATTGTGAGGATTTTATTAATTCTTAATTATGAAGGAGCACACACTTAATTTAAGTTGAACAAATCTAAAGGATCTAAACAATTTTTTTATTATGTCTTATCTATCATTCTTGTCTTACTTGCTATGGAACATGTTGGGATTGAGATTGTACTGCCTACTTAGTAGTTGCAGTCCATCATTTGTAGTTCTAGGCTTTTTTCATTAATGTTACTATCATACTTTTTTCATTTCATTATCCGCCCAACTTACGAAGTTAACCTCCACTAATTTTCCATTTGAATTCACTAGCATGTCTTGTCAATTTTTGTTTTTAACTTTAACTACTCTCATGTGCATCAAACTCACATTATTCTAACAATTCTTAATTTAATAATTTAAAGTTAAAAACTAAATTTAATCAACAACTTATTTAATTTTGAACAATCACAATTTTATTCAAAAAATTTTCACGTTGGTCTACCAAGTTTCGTTTAACTTATTCATCCAAACTTACTCGCGTGCAATGTGGGTGAATTCTAACCCTAGTAATATATAAGAAAAAAAAATTGCGAATGTGGATATTGTATCTATTTTCTTATTATCAAGGCCTACATTTTGTTTTTTTTTTTGGGACGAATGAAGCACGAAAATTACATAAGTTTAATACTTTTATTTATTCAAATTACAAGTATTCTGAATAGATCAAAACAATCTGAGAGGGGTACGGTATGCCCCTGTGAATTGGCTGACTATTAGCTTAATTTCAATTAATGAAAGATAAAAAAATGCAAGATGATTTCTTTCATCCAGCCACTATAACCTGAATTTTTAGCATCTGTAAAAGATACGTTTTGTTTTTTCTTAAATTATGTACATCATTATTATTTTCCTAGTGCGAAAAGCAAAATTTTCATAATGATGCTAGATCTCATACATTAAAAGGTCGCTTAATTATTTGGCTTGTTCATTGAGTAAAATTTAAGATACGATTGGGCCTTTCGTGTCTAACATTTTCATCGATTTATAGATACCAATTAACTTAATCGATAAAGCTTTTTTAAAGGTGCTATTAAATAATACTTACGTTTAAATTCAGTCCATATTAGTTTTTATGTCTTTCTTTACACGGATAAATATTTTCACCAATTTGAAGTGGCTAATGTCAAACCTGAACAATTAGAGCACTTGCAATAATGATTCATATTTTTAGATCACAAGTTGGGGTCTACACCTTCAACATCATTCTATAATCCAACTTTTCTCTTTCTTTCTACATTAAATGGATCACCAATTTGGATCATCAAAAAAATTATTACCTATGAACCTATATTTAAACATATTTAGTTAGTTTTAGCATTTTATTTTATATTATTTATTAATGTGTTTGCCAAAAAAAGGGAAAAGAAAGTTGTAAGTGTATCACTGCAGGGAGCCGGACCGCAGGACGAGCCGTGTGGATCATTGATACAGATGATATTTTGAATCTTGAGCTTCCCTTTTGGATGCATTTGGTAGCTTAGGCATTCCTTTTCTCCCTTTTTCCAAACTTAAGTGTACGGATCAATGCAAAAAATTAAGGGTAAAGATAAATGCAATAAGTAGTTAAGTAGACAAATAAATGTCAAGATTTTGTTGGCACTTTTAAGTAATGTATTGTACTTAATTATTGCAATGTATTTAGTCAAGCTTTATTAAATTGACCTTATTACCATTAATGATTAAAATAAATGATGGCTTAAATTAGTCGGTGTTCCCCGGCTTGTGTGACTCACCAACTCAGTGACTCACACAGTCGCACAAATTAATGCCAAAAGCTTCATTTGAGAGAGACCACATCAATAACAATAATAATAATAATAATTATTATTATTATTATTATTATTGTAATTATTATTATTAAAAAGAATTATTATTTTTACTTTTTAATTAGTAATGATAAAACTTTTTGTTGGACAACTATGGTTACATCATAACCAAATATGTTTGCCCTTCACCCTCCCAACATCACTAGCTACGTGATTTATACTTTTATGGAATCTTGTACTGTATTTTTCTAAATATTCATCATTGCATAATGATCCCAAAAATCTTATTAGTCAGCAGCTTGACTAACCAAATAAATTCAGCCCCACGGTCCATCATTTTTGTCATGCACAAGGCAATTGATCGTCTTGTCAAGATTTTTGCTTCTTGCATGACAAGTTCTATTTAGGGTCAAGTACGGAAACTAAAAGTGTCCCCCCCCCCCTTTAACATAGGTGCTGAAATTTAAATTTAGATATTTAGTAACAATTCTCACGTATTTTATTGATTATATATATTGACCGGTGTCTACTAACTTAAGGTGATATCTCCTCATCTCAGTTACTTATTCAAATAATCTTAATTAGAGTTGTACATTTTGTTTATGCTTGTTTTTTAAAATTGTTAACTAACTAGTATAAAATTACTTTCATATTATCTTGGATACTTTCAATTCGGGGAGTTTTCTCTTTTTAAAAAGATATATTGTTATTTTTTCATATGAAGTTAAAGGTCAATTGATTGCTTGTGTAAGAGATAATTTTGGTCACAGAATGTATACTATCGACTTCTTATTGATCCTATTTTACTCCATAATAGGCACTAGATTTTGAGAGGTTTTTTCAGCCAATATTTGTTTATATTTTTAGAGAAAAATAATCAATTTAATGCAAATATGGAAAAGGAAAATTGATTACCTATTAAGTGCATGGTATTCCAAGAAAAAAAATATTGCTCAAAACCAAACCTAAAGCTTATATTCTTTTTTTTTTTTTTTTTGTAAGAAAGGTAAGATATACAATCTATGATGCCCTTCTCTCAATGGCTCCTCCTAAATTATTCTCAATGAGGATGCACCTAAGGTCCTTATGAGGAACCAAGTTCCACCCAGTAGTAGCATATATTTACCTAACCAATCGGCTGTACAATTATCTTGCCTAAAAGTATGATTTATAATGACATTGTTGAATCTATCTAAGAAGGTAGTAATATTTTGGACCAACACTTGAATTTTCCATGGTACTTGAATTTTCCTTTTCACTACTTGGATGAGAATGCGATTGTCTCAGGCAATGTAAATATCAGTAAATCCTGTCTGCATAGCTGCTCTGATCCCATTACATATTGCTGTAACTTCTGCCACTAATACTGATGCGGCTTTTAGGTTGAATGTTACTGCCTGTATGAATCACCCGTTCCAATCACGGATAATAAAGCTTCCTGCTGCTATTTGAGAAGTTTTGAATCCATCAAAGTTGATTTTGACGAATCCTCCTGGTAACTTCCTCCATGATATCCACCTTGACTGCTTACATCGATGGGTTGAGTGATGGTGTATGGATGGGTGGAATGTTTGTGATAATTTATATCTTATGCGCTATTCTGCGCTTGCTCATTTTGCTCATAAAAGGGATAACTCCAGACTAGATGGCTCGTTATGAAATACTTTGTTATTTTTAGATTTTCAAATACTCTACAGAAGTGCTACAATTCTACCCATCTTAATATTTGGCAGTGACCACTTAACAAAGGGGAGCCATTTTTCGATCTTCAGTTGGGAGTTAACTGGAAGATCAACATTGATCAAATCATGATCACGCGCTAATTGCTAAAGAAGTTGAGCACTATGACACCCCATAAATAGATGCTCTACATCTTCAATAGCCCCATTACGATGGGGATATAAAGGATCAATATCTATACACCTAAGGAGTAAATTCCCCTAAGTAGGAAGGAATGCATGACAAACTTGTCAGAGGAAGACCTTTAGCTTAGGCATAATATATAACTTCCAGATTCAGCTGAAATTCTAGAATTGGGAGTTAAGCAGATCTAACCCATGGGCAGTCCATGTTGTAGATCTAGTGGTGAATTCTCCACTCCCAAAAAGACCCTAACAAATAGAATCAGGAATAGGGTTTGACGAAATTGGTGTCGTCAAAATTGTTTGAATGCCGGAATGATTAACTAGTCCCTGTAATTCGACAATATTCCACTTTTTAGAGGAAAGAATAAATTGCGCAACAATGAGGGACGTATCGATGGTGGAAGTATCGGAGATTCCCATAAGATTAGCCAGACTACGATTATCGCACCAACTATCTGTCTAGAATTTAATATTTGTTCCATCGCCTACTTTCCACTTATTCCTTTGTGAAATTGTTGATGGTTTCTTAGGATACACTTCCATACCCAGGAATCGGATTGGCGAGGCTTGGCTATGAAGAAAGTTTCATTGATAGAATACTTAGCCAACATTTGTTCGGTCCAGAGACTTTGTTGATTGAACAGCTTCCAGGTCAGCTTGCTTAAGAAAGCGCTGTTAACTGTAAGCTTATATATATAAGCTCAACAAGTATAAGTAACCTTTACTTCCCGCCAAAAAATAGTTAGGCTTACATAAGTCGGGGAAGCATGCCAAAAGGCATGATAAAAAACGCATGCGTAAAGTAAAAATAGCTAGGAAGTGTGCTAAACACACTGGCTTAACTGTAGTTCACCAGGGAAAAAAAAATTAATTTGTGATAACTTTACCTTTCATAATGTTGATCATGGCTGAGCCTAGTAGCATGAAAAACACACCAAATCAAGCCAACTAACCACCATGTAAGGCCATGTTCTTTTTATACGTTTGTTACAGGTCTGGAATGCAAAGGAATTGAATGGGTAGAAAAGAATGGAACAGAGTAGGTAAAAGTAGTTCATTGTACGTAGAAGTGGGAATGAATGAAATGAAGTAGGAAAGAATGGGAAAGAATGGAATGGAGTGGGGATGAATGGAATTGAGTGGAAATAAGGCCCTGTTTGGTGAGGCAACTGGAATGGAATTGAATCAGGACTTGAATCCTGGGGGGTTGAGTATGGAACTTGAATCCTAAACCTAATTGTTTGGTGAAAATTGGAATGGAATCAGATCTCACTGCTTGCTGTTTGGTGAGCAGTTTTGAAATGGAATCAACTCTGTTTTTATTTTGAAAATATTATATGCAAATATGAATATTTATAATAATAATAATATTTACTATAATAACAATAATAATTACTATAATAATAATAATTACAATAATACTAATAATTATTATATAATAATTAGTATGATCATAATTATAATTGTAATTATAATTATAATTACCATAATAATAATAATTATATTATTATTATTATAATTATAATAATTATATTATTATTATTATAATAATTATTATTATTATTATAATTATTATAGTATAATAATAATTTTTTTATTACAATTATAATTATATAATAATAATCATAATTATTATATTATAATAATAATAGTAATTATTATTATTATAGTAATAATAATAATTATTATTATAATTACAGTATAATAATAATAATTATTTTTTATTATAATTATAATTATGTAATAATAATCATAATTATTATATAATAATAACAATAATAATAATAATTATTATTATTATTATATAATAATAATAATTATTATATTATAATAATAATAGTAATAATTATTATTATTATAATTATAGTATAATAATTATTATTTTTTATAATAATTATTATTATTATATAATAATAATAATAATAATTATTATTATTATTATTATAATTATTATTATAGCAATAATAATAATAATTATTATAATTATAATATAATAATAATTATTATTTTTTATTATAATCATAATTATATAATAATAATCATAATTATTATATAATAATAATAATAATACTAATAATACTAATAATAATAATTATAATAATAATAATAATTACTATATTATAATAATAATAATAATTATATTATAATAATAATAATAATAATAATAACAACAACAACAACAACAACAACAACAACAACAACAACAACAACAATAATAATAATGTTGAACCCTGAGGGTTTAGAACTTGAAACCTCTCATAAATGGGGAGGTTCAAGTTCTTAAGGATTGGAGGGGAACTTGAAACCTGGGGGTATCAAGTTTCTTTCCTTTAAAACACTCACCAAACAATAAGGAAAGGAACTTGAACTCTCAGGTTTCAAGTTTCATTTCAGTTTTCCTCGCCAAAAAGGGCCTAAGTGTAATCAGCACCCCCCAAAAAAAAAAAGTGGAATAAAGTGTGAGAAGGAGTGAGACGGAATGAGAGAGAATGGAAGAGAGTGGAGACTACAGATTTACTCATGGAAAGCAAAGAGCCTATTAGTTGATTGCTTGTCCAGCATTTTGAGCATGTCCAATTTATGTACTTTTAGCTGTTTACAATTCCATTTAAAATGACCTTCCGACTTGTATCAAATTCCAATATTCAAAATGGCTTTGCATCCCTACGCCTTTGTCAATGCCAAAAATTCTCACTTTACGAGGGATCCATCTCTAAAAGATGGGTAGGACTTTCTAATTGGCCATGTTCGCATTTTTCTTTTTTAAAAAGTAAATAATCTTTTTGTCTACAAGGGCGCCTCATCTGGCATACCAAATCCTCTGTTCTCAACCTCTCACCGGCGGATTCAAAAACAACCCCTGTTGGGTAGTTGGCTGTAGTCGAACCCTAATTGGATTCATCGGGCACTGATGAACCTGTTTGTGGCTGTTTTGGTCTCTATTTCGTCAATTGACACAACCAAGCATTTTACCGGTGAAACCCGAAAGAAGGACAGGGGTCAACCCTACCAAGGGGAAGGCATGAATCTTTGTCCACATACAGGTCAAATCATCGGAGCGCGTTGATGGCCGCTGGAGTTTTTTAGGATCATTTAAAAGCGAAGAAGGTGAAGGATCATTTAATGGTGCAAGACCTCAGAATTGGGCAGCGAGTAAGAGATGAAGAGTGGATTGGAACAGAGAGAGAGAAAGAAGAGTGAGAGGAAGGCGAAAGGGGATACAGACATAAGAGAACTACGGAAACGATCGAAGAATGCAATGAATTGCTGAGACTTTACACACTGTTTGGATATGGGGGGGGGGGGGACGGACGGGGGGGGGGGGGGGACGGACGGGAGGGGAGATTGATGAATGGGAGGGAAAAGGAGTGAGAGGAAAGAAGCGGTTGGGACTTAATTTTACCTTATTTGTGTTGTAATCTAAATTCAATATCTTAAACATTCCATTATTAAACAGGGTATGGGAGCTTGATATAACAGTCTTATCCCTGAATTATTAAATTAGACTTGAAATTAGAATGAGTTAAAATTATCATATTTGGATTAAAAGGAAGAGGGTACAAGAGGGGGAAGAAAATGGTGTTATTATTATTATCATTATTATTATTATTATTATTATTGTCACTTCTTGTCCATCCACTCCATCCCACCCCAATTTGGAGAGGAATAAAAATTGAGTTAACAGGGGCGAAAGGTTCCTCCTCTTTGCCAACTTTTTTTCCTTAATCAAGAGGAATAGAGATTAATTAACCTCTTTTTTCTTTCTTTTCCTACATTCATTTCTGTTAATCTCATTTCAAACATACTGTTAGAAGAATTAAAAAATAAAGAAAAGAAAATCAAAAATTGATGGTATATTACGCATACTCATTATTAAATTTAGAATTTTGGTCCCCCCAGTTAAACCATAAATAGCTTGTCTACCACCTTAAATTGAAACTTGAAATTTCACTTGGATTAAAAAGTAGCACAAGTAGAACTTTTAGAAGCTTTTTCACATTTCTTGCAGTTGACATGAGTTGAGGTCGATGGTCATGATCAAGAAGTTTCACATGAAAAGGTATAGATTTCAAAAATCAAATCAAAAATATTAAAAACATAAAAGATAACGTTACATATTTTGAATATTCATTCTTTTTCGAGTCGAATTACTATCAGTACAGAAAGTTGTATCATAAATTATTTTCTTTCACACGATTCAAGGTCTAAGACTTTATCTAAGAAAAAAATATTAAATTATTTCAACTAACCTATATTAATAACATGTGTGTGCACATACACATGTGTGTATATATATATATATATATATATATATATATATATATATATATATAAAACATGTGTGCACATACACATAAGTGTGTGTGTATATATATATATATATATATATATATGTTTTGTTAAGGAAGCCAGAAAAGCGAATTCTATTGTAAAGAGGGCCCAGGGAAGGAGCTCTGACTCAGAGGGACTGCCTTGGCACTTGCACCTACCAGTCTAATCAGTTCATATCAAGTTATTTTCTCTCACCCCTGACCCGTCTCTTGTTCTCAATTCTAAATTCTAGATTTATGAGGCATAATAGGTAGGGTCTCAGACCTTCCAGCCTAGGGAGTAAGACCCCAACAATCCACAAAGACAGGCCCCCACCACTCGGCCCCGCATCACAATAATCGAGCCATTTTATCGAGCCTGTTATTTTAACCTTTACAGCTCCACACCACCCCCCCCCCAAAAAAAAAACAGAAAAAGGAAAAAAAAAATGAAAAGAAATCATGTTCTAGTTTGGATTGGCAATAAATATACTTCATCAATTTTTCTGTTAGGTTAAACATTTTTGGCTGGTTATTTGTCTTATAATATTTAGAACTTGTTCTTTTTTTTGAAAAATATGAATTGGTAAATGAAAAATATTAGTTAAGATTAATAGAAGTAAGTTAAAGTAGGTTGAAGTGAATTATTTTTTGTTGAAGCGAGTCGAAGTAGATTAAAGTTGATTGAAGTAGGTTGAAGTGGGTTGAATTTTTTTGTATAAATGGTAGAAATTAATTAAAATAATAGAAAATTTATTGAAATAGATTGAAATTGGTTAAAATTGATTGAAATATATAGTTTTTTTATTGAAGTTGATGAAGTGAGTTGAAGTTGATTGAACTTAGAAAATTAGGATTTACAAACGAAAAAAATAGAGCCTCAATCTTTCCATCTTTATCCTCACTCCAAAATCTCACATCATAATTAATTCCTCATATTTATTCACCGAAAAAAAGGAAAGATAGTAGTAGTTTGATTATGATTAGATGTAAATAATACTTTCTTAGGAGGTCAGGTCCTAGCTAATTTTAAAAGTAAAAATTTTTTATGAGTTAAGGTTTTTTTTTAATCACTGTCAATTAAAGTTCTATGGTGTGGCAAAGCAAGGCCAATTGTGTTGCTACTCCCACTTATGTATTTACAGAAAAATCTCGTATTGCTATTAGTCACTTTGAAAAGAAATTGGTGCCGCTAGTACTGAACTATGGAACTGAACGATGTTATTATTACAGTCACTTTGAAAAGACATTTATCTCTTATTTAGCGCATAGAAGTCAATGAATTGAGCAGTACATTCAATCATCTGACAGCTATTTTCTATAGGGTTAGTGCTTTTCTCTCTCACTGTACAATTAATAATGGTGTAGTGCTCTTCTCTCTGTGTTTTTTTTTTTTTTCCCTCTTTTCATAATACAACATGAAAATTTCAAGAGCCTTTTCATTTTAGTATTTGTCTAACTACTTTTAACATTTCTCAACTGTTTTCATCCGCTTTTATCTGATAACTGCTAATTCCAACTGCTCCGAACTAATTTCAACAGCTCCTAATAGCGGAGGCTAGCTATCACCCATTAACATCAAAATTCCGTAAGGTAAATTTGTGCATACTCCAAGTAGTTAAATCATAATGGAGAGGTTTGAAACTTAATGCATCCCAATGTTATTTTTTTAAAACATTAGTAAGATTCTTTTTGTATGGGAAGAAGGCGGGAGCAAATTCTTATAAATGGTATGGTTCGATGTCATAGTCATCTTCTTGAAAGGTAAGTACTCAACTACTTGTGTATGGATGTTCAGCCAATACTTATGTCACTTGAACTTGAGAACCTCAGTATCATTTCTAAGTATAAACTAGTGCTTCTTAAATGAAAACCACTTTGTTTAGGAGTAGTAAGTACATACTATTGTACTCCCTTCGAATAAGAAAAGCTAAAAGTTCAAATCTCACTTGATGAAACCGTCCTTTCCATTTTCACGGAAGCCTATCATACGTAACCACTTACGTTAATAGATGCTTTATTGTCTTAAGCTCATATATAAAGTAGTCGAACATAAATTTTTTAGATCTATATAATATGTATTGAAAAAAACCCTGCTGTTTCTCCATTAATGCTAGGTGAATACTAAAATCGATCAAAAGAATGCACTAGCCTGAGTACCAGCAAGCTAACTAGGAAGTATCAAGCATGTGAATTTTTGGCCCTTGAAATTTGAATAAAGGCCTGAGCTAACTTCCAAAAAAGCAACGCAGAAAGAGCAAGTAGATAAAACATGAGCCAAATTCCAGACTTGAAAATGGTAGAGTTCGACTTTGTCCTTGTGAAAACTTGTTGTGAAACCCAAATGGGAATGTTTTAAATGATTTAACATGGCAAAAAATTGACGTGACCTTTATGTCAAACATGATCACATGATGCCTATGTTTCTAACTTCAAAAAAAAAAGGAAAAAAAAAGAAAGTAATTAATACTGTAACATCATAATTGAATACTATGGGAATGTTTGGCAAACAGTTTTTTGAAGAGTTTTTTTGGCTCAAAAAAGTTTTTTTGATCAAAATTAGCTATTTGATCAAGTGAAAAGCTAATCTGGGTGTTTGGTGAAAGAGTTTTTCAGAAGAGCTTTTTGGAAGAGCTTTTTGAAGAATTAACTTTTTGTCTCACAATTTTATCAGAAACAACTAATTTTATCAAACAGTTTTTCAACAAACAGCTAACTCAAATAGTCAATACAAATAGCTAACTCAAACAGCTAACAGCTAAGAGCTAATATAAACAGATAACAGCTAATACTTAACAGTTGTTTGCCAAACAGGGCCTATATTTTACTAGGCAAAGTAAATAAATATTCTTATTAGTACTAAACCCTTTTTTAAAATTTTTGCTGAATTACTTATGTGTTAAACGTCTGCCTCAATCCCTTCGTTATATATTGCAATATTCATTTGATAATTAAGCAGTGCATTATACTTTTCCATCACAGGCCTTGTTCGGCAAGGTCGTGGATAGCAGTTCAGGTAGTTGATAATTGTTTAAATAGCGGATAACATTTCTAATTTAACTGTTAGTGGATAGCTGTTTAAATTAGCGGATGAAACTAATGTGTTCGATAAGTTTAGCGGTTATGCTATCTGATTAATGTAAATTGACATAAAAGGATATAGATAATTTCTAAATATAAAATTTTTAAAGTATATTTTTTGGCTAAAAAATATAAAACGCTACTTTAAATGTCAAACGTTAACATTATTAGTTTTTCAAAAACGCTACTTGAAACACTAAACGCTACTTGAAATATTGGTCAAAACACCAGTTTGTCGAACACTAAAAATTAACTAATTAGTATATTGACTTTGTCAAAACACTAAACGCTATCCAAAATGTTGTTGCCGAACACGGCCATAATAGTATTTTCAAAAATAGCTCAAGTCTAAATTCAAATATAAACCCAATACTTCAAAAATCCTACCAGCAGACAGGGGCGTGAGGGGTTTTGATATAGCAGTCTTACTCATCAATTGTAAAATTATAGCAAATTAGTTCCGATTGACTCTAAATTTAAAAACAGTAGACAACCTACTACTCTACAGAAAAAAAGAAGATGAAGTTTACGGAGACATTCTATTTTAATCCGTATAATCCAAGATAACAAAAATAATCCAAATAAAAAAAATAGCGTTCTTACAAACAAAATCTTAATATGGCACATATATATTTTTGTCAATACTAATTTCATAATGATGCGAATTTGGGACGTCGACCTCCATCTAAACATAGCTGTTGGCTCGATTTTAGATAGGTCAAATCACCTTAAAGGGGGTGTGAATAGAGTGATGATCAAAATCTCAAAATAATCAAAATAGAAATGTGGAAAGTAAATGTGGTCAAAACACGAGTAATTTTTAACGAGGTTAGCCTCAATCAGACGTAGTCCCCGCCTATAGTTCTCTAATTTTGGGATTAACCTAATTTTATTAGGAGAGATTATACAACTCTAGAATATATCTACTCTAAGTTCCAAGTTACAAGTTGACCCTTCAACAAGTTGTTGGTAGAGTTGACCCTTCAACTCTATAATCCCACCATAATTACAACTTGAATAATAAAACTTGAATAAATATAAAGCAAGTTAAAGCGTAAAGTATGCAAGAGAGTATTGAGTATGGCAATTGCTTGTGCTCTCTTTCTTGTGTCTCTCAGCTGTAAGGTCTCCCCTTTTCATAACAAAAAAAGTTAAAGTAGCCGTTACTTTCAAATATGGAAGGAAAATCTTTAGCTAATCTTCAAGCTCTTGGAATCCAGTATCAAGGCTTGAACTGCAACTAATTTTCAATAACTGCTCTAAATCTTTAACGGCTACCTTGCTGATTTCTTGCAATGGCTAATTAATGCTTCAAATCTGTTCGTGCTGTTTTTAGGCCAAGCAACAACTAGAATTCAATTTCAAAAGATACGTCCATATTTAGAGAATCATAATCTCATATTCAAATTTGAATCACACAATATAATATCATAAAGATTACCTATTCAAATTTGAATATTAAACACTCTCAAAGATATTGTGACATTTTATATAAAATCAATTAAGTAATATTAATATTTCAACATCCACTTCAAAAATATAGCACATTTAAACAACAATAATTATTAAGATAATTTAAATATAGCATAATGAATATGTTAATTGATTAATCTCTTTTTGTCTTTTATCAAAATATATTAGTAAAATATATTGTAAGTTTAAGGAAGCTATGGCAGTTGAAGAATCATACACCTGTTGAGACTGAGCTAGAGCCATGCAACTCCTTTGAGTGTGATATGAGTTTTCTCTTAATAAGTTGTCGCCTATAATGACTAATTAATTTTATGCTGACACAAATTTACCTATTCAAGCGTATATACATGAATACATGATAGACAGCTACATCATAACGCCAATAACTTAAATTCAATTGAATTTTCGCTAAGTTTGTTGGTCCAATCATATTTGCCGTTCTCTGATGACGTATGTCGCATTCATATTAAAGTTTTATTATGATATTATATTTTCGTGTTCACATTAAACTTCTATTATGATATTATATTATGTGAAAGGTCACCGACTGTAAATAAAATTAAATGGCTTCTTGCCCAATACTTTTTTTTGGATTTTTTTGTTGTTTTAGTATAAAGGAGACGCAAATATAGGTTGATGCAAGTAAAATCTTAATTTAGGTTTTTAATATATAACTGCTTTTAAAACATTTATCGGTTGATATAACTGACACCAATGTAGTATAAAACAGGGTCCCTACACTCCAAATGCTAATGTGAAAGTAACCGATCCCTTCCATGCATGCATGATATATATATGCAACGATAGTAATAATTAAAAGTGGCGTTTAATGGGATCGGATAAGCTAAGTTGTGTCTATTCGAATTTGTGTTGGCATTTAATGGGACTTGGACTTGAATATATGACTACTTTTAAAATATTTATCGGTTGATATAACTGACACCAATGCAGTATAAAACAAGGTCCCTACACTCCAAATGTTAATGCGAAAGTAATCGATCCCTTTCATGCATGCATGGTGGCATGCGATGATAATAATAAGAGTGACATTCAAAGGAATCGGATAAGCTAAGTTGTGTTGTGTCCATTCGAATTTGTGTTGGCATACAAATAATTGACGTATTCGACGTCCCCTTTCATATAAACATTAAGTAATGCATGATTTGATAGTGATTGTTAACAGAATTGAGGATGGATTGCTATGCCTGTTCTTGTCCCCCCACCATTGCATTTGGATAGATAACATAGGAATCAAATTTGCATCTAATTTGTCTACTTTGGAATCTAATTATCTAATACGACCAAGTTTTTAGGATATGGATAGAAAATGATAGCTCTTATTAATCTTAATTTATATCTGCTTTTACTTAAAAAAAAAAAAACAAAACAGTAAAAGAAAACTATATTATAATAATTTGTTAAATATACAATCGAGACTAGTTCATATTGAAAACTAACAAGAGTCTATATTAATTCAACTCGAAGTATGGGGCATAGGGATAAGGGTTTGCCCCCCCAGCCTGTTACCCAAAAGTTCATTACAACAAGCAAATGGCCCAACACAATGGGATTGCTCTTTTGTCCAGAATTATGTAATAATTAGTGACAATTACCCTTGTGATCTGATGGCATGGTTTTTACTTTTTACCCCTGGCCCTTGTGTATGAGTTTATGGGACCCTAAAAGTAACTTTCCGTAATTTTTAATACTAGTTTGTACCCGTGCTTCTACACGGGTGTTTAATTTTAAAAAACAATCTATGAAAGAAAGATAATTTGATAACAGAGAAGTTTGAATTTTTTTTAACAAAAACACATAATGGTTATAAAAAAAAGTAAAAATTTTCACTTAGATGGTTAATCAAATGGGCAATCTGTATTTAGAAATCTATACATTGTTTGAACTTTATTTTTTCAATCTTAATTAACTCTAAATCTTATAATCAATAATTTAAACCTTGAACCATATATATTTTTTTTCTTTCTATCTGCATCAAATTTTTTTTTAAAAAAAAACCTTTTTCGTTAAAACTATATCAAACTTATCACCTCTTTTTTTCTTAATGAAGTAATTGAGTTGATAATTTTTTTTTAAAATAGAAATTGAGTTAAGAACTATAAGAAAAGAAGTACATTTTGATTTTAGAAACACAAAATCATAATATGAGTGAAAATGATCTAGATTTCCTACTCTGTAAAAAAAATTAATAATAATAATTCTATTTTTCCCCTCTAGTGTTTTCACTTTGGGTGTCTCATCTTATTATTTGCACCATTGTTGTGTGTACAAATGTAGTCTTCACTACATAATTTGGATATACAAATTATGTGGTCTTTTAACAAACCAAAAAAAAAAAGTTATGCAGTCTTCGCATCCTTTTTCAATTGTCGTGCCACTGCAGTATCCTACCAATCTCATAATCACGTCTTCTCTTATTTTTAAAATATCAATATCTCATCCCTCAGTTTATTTCTTTAAAAGATTACAAGTTGTATAAGAAGGAGGACGAACAAAATTACATAAAAAACTTGTGAATATAACCAAAAAATACTTCCTGCATCCACCACAAAAGAAGTAGGAAGAGATTAAAAGTAAAGAACAACTCATTAAATAATTAGAAGAAGGGATAGATACTAACGATTATGCTTATTCTACTAATAATGGTATTATGAACACAATACATACTTGATCGAACATATTACACCTCGTAGAAGGATATTAAAACTTATTTAAAATATGATATGAACGTAGGGTAGAGAAATAAAGAATGAAACTAATTTTGCTAAAATTTTGAAGAAGATAATATAATAAGAAAAGGGGTGGATGAGGCAATCATAACAGCAATTACGTATTCTTTATTGTAGGAATCAAAATCTATAATATATTATCCAAAATATTAACCTCAATAAGATTAGAACACACATCTTCATCCAGTATTACTTTATACAAAAATCATAATAATTTAGTTGCTATTTAAAAGATTAGAAAAATAAAGTAAACAAAACTACATATATGCAAAATGTATTTGATGAGAAAGGAAAAGCTATTGATTCGCTCATAAACATCAAATATAGATTTAAACATTTTTAATTAAATGAACAATAAAAAAAGTTGATTTATAGATAATAATCTGACTAATAAAATAATGTGTCAACACCCTAATTTGATATAGGATGTGCCATTCTCAAAATACTGATCTCATATCAAGGTGGATAAATTTGGCATTAGTTTCCATCAAAACTTTCAATAAAAATTAATACATGAGACTCTTCCTTCGCAAACCTAAAAGCCTTTAGCTCCACTTAAATGCATATCCTCGCGTAAAAATATTTGAAACTATATATTTGTGAATGTAGATAGTGAGAATAATGTACATATTTATAATATGCCTTGTTGGCAAAAATAGGAAAACCAAACAAATAAAAATATTAAACAATGACAAAGTTATTAAATTAACGATAAAAATCCAAACACTAAGAATGATGATGTGAAAGGGTGCCAAGATTGTCAGCTCCATTACATTTAAAATACATATTTGGAAACAAATTTAACAAAGTATCAATGCCGAAGCCTTTTATCCATTTCATTAAAAGTTCTGCAAGCTTTATATCTCATGGAATGAAAGTTGGAACAAATATATATCCTGAAAAAAATCAAATAACATATCGCGAAAAATTTTAGTGGAAAGAACTAAAATTAAAACTAGTACATTGAACCAAAAAACAAATAAAAGAACAATCAATCATAATTTATGAGAAAAACTATTTTCACTGATTGGAACTCTAATTTCATCAAGCTATCCATAATCTCATATTACTAAGTTCAGTGCACCATCGGTAATCATCAATCTTCTCCATCTTAACCCCATTTCACTGTACAATTTTTATCATGCTCAAGGATAATTTAGTTATAGGGCCGGTGATTGGAGAGAGTGAGAGATCAACTGTGTGAAGGAAGTTGATACATGGAATATAAAATATATATATATATACACACACACACACACACACACACATATATGTATGTATATATCTATATATGTATGTATATGTCTATATATGTATGTGTGTGTGTGTATATATATATATATATACACACACACATGTATATGTATATATTGTAACACCCCGAATTTCTAACTCTTTTTCTTTATTCTTATTATTGATCTACGTGGCAGCGAAAGCTTATGCAGGGTGTTACTGCCATATTTCCTTCTTGGAAATACCAGGTTGAGTATTAAGGACCAATCAAGAATAAAGAAAAATTATGCATAATTGATAAGTCCACTTCAAATTATTACAAATAAGTCTTCAGGTATTCGAATAATTTCAACTAATAATTAACTAAACAGCATCGGCCTAATGTTTCCTACCAACGACCTCACTCTATCGCGTCTCCTCGTTACCATGCATAACCCATTCACCTGAAAACAAAACATTTGGGAAAAGTGAGAGGCACTCAGTAATAATCACCCCAAACAGTCAAAACACTCACACAAATTCATTTCAAACGTTTTTGGGGTGGGGGAAATCAAGACAACTTTTTCAAGCATTTTCAATCTAACTCTCGGGGGAAAACCTCGAAATAAGTTTCCTTTTGGTTTAATCCTGTTGAACAATGGCGAGTGACCCCAGTGGGTCTCATGGCCTACAATACTTTTATTGCAGCCGTTAAACTGAATCCTGACCTACCGTCCATATGACAATTACTGATAATCCTAGCCCACACCCACCCTAAGGTGACTCGTGGCCGCTCACATGCATGCACTTATACCCGGGGAAGACTCTTGGCCTTCAATCGACAGGAGCCCAGCTCCCAACCCACCTTTTTTATTCAGTTACTGACAAATCAGTTTCCATTATCATTTTTCCAAAACCCAACCCAACTCAGACATCTCAAATTCCCCCTTTTTTTTAAAAAAACAAAAAAGAAATCATTCTCTCAACAGTTACATATTTCCAGTTCAAATCAGTACAGACTCCTTCAACAGTCCTTCAAAACACAATAAATCATGTTCTCATTCAAACCACTATAGATCATTCAGGCAACTATAAACCATGTTTACCACACTGAAACACAAGTCGGGAAATCACAGCACACACTTCATCATGAAAACACATCTCCAAACCTCAAACAATTACATTCAACCAGGCTAAGCAAAATTCATCACTTTCCAACTATTCGGGGGGGTTAAGGCATAACTATTACCTGATTTCCGTTAAACTAGCGGGCTCAGTTCTCTTACAGTAGCCTACTGAGCTTCGCATGAGCAACCAAAAATTTGTTCTTAGCTTCTCCTCAACATAGGTTCAGATTCTAGCTTAATTCTTAACCCGGGAAATTTTTTCATCATTTTAGACCAATTTAGGACACTAAACCATACTATCCCTTGCCACCAGACCTGGACAGATTCAGTACCCTAACTTCCAGTGATCATATACGGAGTTTCCGACGTAAAAATCAAGTGGTCTTGCCCATTATGGAAGGGTAATTTCGTGCTCTACAACTTTCATGTTTATCAAATCTCCATAATAGGCCTGTAAGGCCCTCGAAAATCCTATTTTTTACAATCTGTCCCTAGACCATTGCCTCCCGGATAGCCTCTGGTAAATCGACTATAACTTGGGCTACGCAGATCCAAATCAAGCGATTCAAAAACCCTAGTACTTAGCACACCGAGACCTACCTACTGTAAAAGTTTCATGATTTTTGGACCACCGTACAATTTGGGTGAATTTTTAAAGTCAGGTCAGATTTGGGGCCTTGACAGTGATACCTAGGGTGTTCTCTTTAAGCCTCCTCAAATTTAAATTTGAAAACAAATATATCAAATCAATGATTTGAAACCATAAAATCAATCTAAGCTTCTTGCTTGCATAGAGGAATGCATGGAAGTAGAATATCCATGCATCCACCAAAAGAAAACAAGGAGGGAAAAGTAATTACCTTGAAGAAACGGGAGGGCGTATGGTGGCTGAATTGGTGGCCGGCGGCACAGGGGGGCGGTGTATGGAGGTACGAGAGAGAGAGAGAGAAAGAGAGATGCATGGTAAGGGGAGGTTTTAGGGGTTTAAAACAAAAGGAAGGGGTTGCGTATGGAGGTGTGAGAGGGAGAGAGAGAGAGATGAATGATAAGGGGGGTTTTAGGGTTTTAGGGGTTTAAAAGAAAAGGAAAGGATTTTTGGGCTTGTATGGAATTTTGCTTAAAAAAAAAATATTTTTTCCAAATAATCCATAAAGAAAATATAATTTTTAAATAAATCCTATTGGACCCACATTTACAATAAAGAAAAGAATACATAGCAAGCTCTTTTTCTCAAGATCGGTCCGACATAACCACAAAATTAATAAGAATAGAAATTTTAGCCATCAAATTTTCCGGGGTTTTACATCCTACCCCCCTTAGGACAGTTTCGTTCTCGAAACTGCACACATACCTGGTTAAGGAAACAGGTGTGGGCACTTTTCTCGCATTTCCTGTTCGGACTCCCACGTTGCCTCTGATACCTTATGATTCACCCATAGTACTTTCACCAAAGGCACGGGTTTTCTATGGAGCTGCTTTTTTCTTCGATCCAAAATCCTGATGGGGTACTCTTCGTAGGATAGGTCCTCCTGTAACAGTGCAGGGTCCAGCTCGATCACATGGGAAGGGTCTAAAAGATACTGGCGCAGTTGGGACACGTGAAACACGTTGTGTACCCTGGGTAATTCTGATGGCATTTCCAACCGATATGCTACGTATCCCACCCGTTGAATGATAGGGTAAGGACCAATATACTTAGGGCTCAACTTCCCTGTCATACCGAACCTTAATGTACCCTTGGTTGGAGACACTTTGAGAAATACGCGATCTCCTACCTCAAATTCCAAGGGTCTACGCCTCCGGTCCGCATAACTCTTCTGGTGGCTTTGGGCGGTTCTCATTCATTCTTGGATCACTCTGATTTTCTGGGAAGTGGCTTGAATAAGATCTGGCCCAATCGTAAGTACTTCAGCGAGTTCCTGCCAGCACAGTGGGGTTCTACATTGCCTACCATACAGCGCTTCGTATGGAGCTATTTCGATGTTGGAGTGGTAGCTATTGTTATATGAGAACTCTATTAAGGCCAACTGCTCATCCCAAGCCTTCTTAAAGTCTAAAGTGCACGCCCGTAACATGTTTTTCAAGGTCTGAATTATACGCTCTGTCTGTCCATCTGTGGTTGGGTGGAATGCTGTACTTAAGCGTAGTAGAGTTCTAAACGCCTCTTGTAACTTCTACCAGAACCCTGACTGAAACCTCGTATCCTGGTCAGACTCTATTGAACTAGACATACCATGCAGTCGAACTATCTCTTCCAAATAGGCTCGGGCCAACTGGTCCAGTGTCCATGTATTCCTCATGGCTATGAAATGAGCCGTTTTCATGAGTCTCTCCACAATCACCCAGATCGCATTATTTTTCTTCTGTGTAGGTGGCAGTCCTACAATGAAGTCCATAGACACGGAGTCCCACTTTCACTCGGGGACTTCCAACGGTTGTAAGAACCCTGCAGGCCTTTGGTATTCCATCTTTACTCGCTAGCATGTTAAACATCTGGCTACGTACTCATCTACTTCCTGCTTCATATTACTCCACCAGATTATCTGCTTCAAGTCCTTATATAATTTGTTTCCGCCAGGGTGTACAGAATGGAGAGTATTGTGTCCTTCATCTAGGATCCTTCTTTTAAGATCTTCCACAGTCGGTACACACACCCGATTATGAAACCTCAAGGTGCCATCCTCATGGATCACAAACCCTAGGGCCTTTCCCGTTAGTACTTCGTTCCTAATCCTCTCCAGTTGGGGGTATGTGGCCTGTGCTGCCCTAATTTCTTCTACAAGGGTCAGTTGTACTTCCAAGCCGCATAACACCGATTTATTCCCTCGTATCACCACATTAATCTCCATCTTGTAGAAAGCCTCACACAGATCCTTGGGTAGTGCCATTACGCAGTTTAGTGCAGCATAGGGCCTACGACTCAATGCGTCAGCTACCACATTAGCCTTCCCTGAATGGTATTGGAAGTCAACATCGTAATCCTTAAGAAACTCCAGCTACTTAGTTTGTCTTAGGTTCAGATCTTTCTACGAGAACAGATACTTCAAACTCTAGTGGTCGGTGAAGATCTTGCAATGTACTCCATATATATAGTGCCTCCAAATGTTAAGGGCAAACACTACAGCTGCTAATTCCATATCATGACTTGGATAGTTCCGCTCATGTGTTTTTAGCAGCCGAGAGGCATAGGCCATGACACGCTCTTCTTGCATCAACACACATCCCAGTCCCTTCTTGGATGCATCACTATATACCACAAAATCTTTGCCACTGGTGGGTAAGGCCAATATGGGTCCACTCGTAAATCTCTTCTTAAACTCATGGAAGGCTTCTTCACAATGGCCTGTCCATTCATACTTGATGACTTTCTTAGTCAAATTGGTTAGTGGCGTGGCGATTTTTGAGAAATCCCGAACAAATCTACGATAGTATCTAGCCAGACCCAAAAAGCTTCTTACTTTGGTCGGGCTCTTAGGTCTAGGCCAATTCGCGACAGCCTCTATTTTCTGCGGGTCCACTGATACTCCCTCGTAAGACACTACGTGCCCCAGAAATGCTACTTTACTCAACCAAAACTCACAATTCTTCAGCTTAGCATATAGTTCGTTCTCCCTCAGTATCTTTAGAACAATCCTCAAATGGCGGTTGTGCTCTTGTGGGGTCCTTGAATAAATTAAAATATCGTCTATGAACACCACAACGAACTGATCCAGATGTGGCTTAAATACCTTATTTATAAGGTCCATGAATGCCGTCGGGGCATTCGTGAGTCCGAAAGGCATTACTACGAACTCACAGTGTCCATACCGGGTGCGAAATGCAGTCTTAGGTATATCCTCCTCCTTAATTCGGAGTTGATGATACCCCGAACGGAGATCTATCTTAGAGAACATTCCCGCACCTCTCAGTTGATCGAAGAGGTCATCTATCCTGGGAAGAGGGTAGCGGTTCTTCGCCGTAATCTTGTTCAACTCTCTATAGTCCACACACAACCTCAAGGTCCCGTCCTTCTTCTTCACAAACAACACTGGGGCTCGCCACAGGGATGTACTAGGATGGATATACCCTTTCTCTAAGAGTTCCTGAAGCTATGTCTTTAGTTCCTTAAACTCAGCTGGTGCCATCCGGTAAGGTGCTTTAGAGACAGGAGTGACACTTATCACTAGGTCAATGCAGAATTCAACCTCCCTAATAGGTGGCATGCCTGAAATCTCTTCCGAGAAGACATCCCGAAACTCTCGGACTACTGGAATGTCCTGGAGAGACGGTTCCCTAGTTGCGGTTTCCACTACATTACACAGGAACCCCTCACACCCTTGTCCCAATAATTTACTAGCCTTCAGTGCAGTGATAAGTCTCACCCCAGTCCTAGACGTCTTCTCCTTGTGGACTATCCTCTCCCCATTGGGTCCTTTTAGAGTAATCCTCTGTTTTTGGCAGTTAACGCAAATTTGTATAGGTCTGCTAGGAATAACTGCTCATACATCCTAATTGGACAGTTCTCATAAAGTTCCTCGCACTCTACCACCTTTCCATCTGGGAGAGTCACAGAGAATAAAGGGGTCCACTAATTGGAGTTAACCCTAAGGCCTCAACCAACTTTGCCGATATAAAATAGTGCGTCGCACCCGAATCAAATAAAACATCTACTGATCTATCATGGATAGAGAAAGTACTAGTCACCACATTCAGAGCTCCCTCAACTTCTTCCTGGCACATCACATATACTCTGCCCCCGATGTTCCGTGGCTGTTGGTTGACAGGCCTGGTCTGATGCTGCTGCGGTGGTCGGTTCTGATAGTACGAGTTGACTGCCTGACCACCCCCACTCTGGTAGTTCTGCTCTCTCTGTTGTCCCCCCGTTTCCCTGGTTAGGAGGAGGTGGGGGAAAGAGACAATCCCGCACCTGATGTTGTGGACTTCCGTAGCGAAGAAACCGTTTCATAGAACGGCATTCCCGAGCAAAGTGCCCCGGTTTCACGTAAGCGTTGCAGGTCACTTTAGGTCAGGCCCCAGGCTCTTGTCCTCCACGATTATTGTAACTGTTATTGTAGAAGTTCCCCGAGGGTCTCTTGTACGGGACCTACTATTCCCCCCATTGATCTTCCTTTCTCTTATTTCCTCGCTGCACATTATAATAGTTATTCTTTTCCTTCATTGCCTGCTCCACATTTATCACAGTGTTGTATAGGTCCTTGTAAGAGGCATACTGACGTACGGACATCCTCCCCTTGATGTTTGGGTATAGTCCCACTTTGAAGCGGTTCATATTCAGCTTCCCGTTCGCGACGAAGGCAGGGGCGTATCAGGAGAGTTTCATGAACTTGGAGGCATACTCCAGCACACTCATCCTCCCCTACTGTAACTGCATGAACTCATTCTCCTTCATCTTCTTGAGTGACATAGGGTAGAATTGGTTCTTGATCAGTTCCTTAAAAGTACTCCAGTTGAACCCAGGTTCATACTGCCTCTCCCTTACGATCGCCCACCAGCAATCTGCTCCATCCCTGAGATAGAACACAGTCAATCCGATCATCCACTCTTCAGGGCAGTGAAGAGCGTCGAATAGTCTCTCCATGCCCCGAATCCAATCCTTGAAGGCCTTAGGATCGGCAACACCATTGTAGACCGGTAAGTTGAGACTGGCAAGCCTCTTAAACATGAGGGAGTTATCGTCCTCATGTCTCTTCTCCTTAGCCCCTAACATCCTCTGCAGGTTCTCGTTCTTTAGCCATAGTTGTTCCTCCTATTGCTGCAGTAGCTCTATTAGTAAGCGGTTGGTGAGGTCCGTCCCGGTCGGCGGTTCCGTCTCCCCCACCTAACTGTGATTGCCATTTTCACCTCGCGGGCGGAGGCCTTCTAACCGCTCCCGGAAGGCGGCCATGGTGATTTCCAAGTCCACCGGATTTCTTGGAGGGAGGTGGGTCTTGGTACGTGACTCGCCGTTGTTCCGCGACATCCTGATTGAAACATAGGTCAAGTTTAGTTTCCTTCCTAATAGTTCACAGCCTATACACTATAGGAGTCCATACTATAACCCATTAGGGCGCACTATGCAACTTCTCAGGTTTCGATTAAAATAGTACATCCGCACGACCCACTCTAGGCATCAAGCAATATTCACAGGTTTTGAAATACATCTCAACATCAAGTTCACATCATTCCATCATATCGCACGTGCCCATGCACTATTCACAACAAGTATCATACTGGTAGCTCACACATAGCTCAAGGAAAATACTAAATATTACAGAATTTTAGATGATCAAAAACTCATATCTTTATTGCATAGACTGGAATCAATAATATTTCATACGATATCCTTTAGTACATCACTTCTAATGCTAACTTTATTAGCCCACATGGGGCTTACATCAAAACAGAACTTTAGAAAACAACTACAATCTTAACCTAGGGAAAGAAAAAAAACTGAACTCTTCAACAGTACCCAACTCTACCGACTAGGGGCGTCCAACGAACATGAACCTGTACACATACGTCCACAACGACCTCGACTCCAGTAAACACCAGCAGCCTTAGACCTACTCTTCTTTTCAGCAGGCTCGATCGCCTCATCTTCTGAATCTCCAGCTTTCCCCCTCTGGCCATCCTCTAGAATAGTCCTCATCCTCTCCTTCTCCTGATCCTCCTCTGAACTCAACCTCCCAGACTTCTCCACTTCACCCTCACTCCAGTCTCTCCCACAATCCTCACTGTCCATCAGCTGCCCCTCGCTAACCTCAGAGTCATCATCGGGGTCTTCCTCTCCCACTTGGCTTCTTTCACTGGGGTCCTCCTCGGGGTCTTCCTCGGGGTCTCCCTCAGGGTCTTCCTTAAGGTCTCCCTCTTCTCTAGTCTCTTCTCCTCCAGTACTCCCTCCATAGTCTCCTCCCTCCTCAGAACCCACCTTCATTGGAGCACTTTTCACATCTCTATAATCTCCCTCATCATCTGCTGACTCCTCTACGGGGGGTGGTGCATTTTCCTCACTAGCTGTTGGTAGATAATCCAGGTCATGGGGTCCCTCCATCCTCAAGTAGTATAGTAGATCTCTCATATCCATCCCCACTGGTTCCCAATTGCACCAACAACAGCTTCCCCATGGGCGGGGATCACGGGCGCGGGGAAGCAACTCATCCACTCGACAATGCCACTCTGTGTCTCCCTTCAAGATCAGAAACACAAACACTACTCGGTTATACTCAATCTCTAGACAGCTATTGGGCCTATCCCACATATATCGGGCTAATACCCACCTCACATGACGTACATGGTCCCATACCACCTGACCAGGCCTCTTGGCCAACTGCTCGTGCAACTATTGCCCTCCTATACACCCACAGTATTGGATACCCTCCATTCCTATACAAGGTAATACATCAATGAGACACGCATTCAAGTAACATTACACATTCAAACAATAATGGATGCATGCAGCCCTTGCCCGATGCTACACTCATTCTCTGTATAATCCTTAAGTCTATAAATTTTTATTGCTCTACTTCCTTAAAATCTTTTAGATGACCCTTCAGGTCAGTAAACCTGGGCTCTGATACCACTTTGTAGGACCCCGAATTTCTAACTCTTTTTCTTTATTCTTATTATTGATCTATGTGGCAGCGAAAGCCTATGCAGGGTGTTATCGCCATATTTTCTTCTTGGAAATACCAAGCTGAGTATGAAGCACCAACCAAGAATAAAGAAAAATTATGCATAATTGATAAGTCCACTTCAAATCATTACAAATAAGTCTTCAGGTGTTCGAATAATTTCAACTAATAATTAACTAAACAGCATCGGCCTAATGTTTCCTACCAACGACCTCACTCTATCACGTCTCCCCGTTACTATGCATGTCCCCTTCACCTGAAGACAAAAGATTTGAGAAAAGTGAGAGGCACTCAGTAATAATCACCCATAACAGTCAAAACACTTATACAAATTAATTTCAAAACGTTTTTGGGGTGGGGGGAATCAAGACAACTTTTCCAAGCATTTTCAATCTAACTCTCGGGGAAAAACCTCGGAATAAGTTTTCTCTTGGTTTAATCCTGTTGAATAATGGCGAGCGACCCCAGTGGGTCTCATGGCCTGCAATACTTTTATTACAGCCGCTAACCTGAATCTTGGCCTACCGTCCATATGATGGTTATTGATAATCCTGGCCCACGCCCCCCCTAAGGTGACTCGTGGCCGTTCGTATGCATGCACTTATACCTGGGGAAGACTCTTGGCCTTCAATCGACAGGAGCCCGCTCCCAACCCGCCCTTTTTATTAAGTTACTCACAAATCAGTTTCCATAATCATTTTTCCAAAACCCGACCCAACTCAGACATCTCAAATTCCCCCTTTTTTTTAAAAACAAAAAAGAAATCATTCTCTCAACAGTTACATATTTCCAGTTCAAACTAGTACAGACTCCTTCAACAGTCCTTCGAAATATTATAAATCATGTTCTCATTTAAACCACTATAAATCATTCAGGCAACTATAAATCATGTTTACCACACTGAAACACAAGTCGAGAAAATCACAGCACACACTTCATCATGAAAACACATCCCCGAACCTCAAATAATTACATTCAACCAGGCGAAGCAAAATTCATCACTTTCCAACTATTCGGGGGGGTTACGACATAACTATTACCTGATTTCCGTTCAACTAACGGGTTCGGTTCTCTTACAGCAGCCTACTGAGCTTCGCCTGAGCAACCAAAAATTTGTTCTTAGCTTCTCCTCAACATAGGGTCAGATTCTAACCTAATTCTAGACCCAGGAAATTTTTTCATTATTTTTAGACCAATTTAGGACACTAAACCGTACTATCCCTTGCTATCAGACCTGGATAGATTCGGTACCCTAAGTTCCAGTGATCATATCGGAGTTCCTAATATCGAAATCAAGTGTTCTAGCCCATTCTGGAGGGTAATTTCATGCTCTACAACTTACATGTTCACCAAATCTCCATAATTGGCCTGTAAGGCCCTCGAAAATCCTATTTTTTACAATCTGTCCCTAGACCATTGCCTCCCAGACAGCTTCTGATAAATCGACCATAACTTGAGCTACACAGATCCAAATCACGCGATTCAAAAACCTTAGTACTTAGCACACCCAGACCTACCGACTGTGAAAGTTTCAAGATTTTTGGACTACCGTACAATTTGGGACGAGTTTTTAAAATCGGGTCAGATTCGGGGGCCTGACAGTATCTCTTTAAGCCTCCCCAAATTTAAATTTGAAAATAAACATATAAATCAATAATTTGAAACCATAAAATCAATCCAAGTCTCTTGCTTGCATAGAGGAATGCATGGAAGTAGAATCTCCATGCATCTACCAAAAGAAAATAAGGAGGGAAAAGTGATTACTTTGAAAAAAGAGGAGGCCGTATGGTGGCTGAACTGGTTGCCGGCGGCACGGGGTGGCGGCGTATGGAGGTGAGAGAGAGAGAGAGAGAGAGAGATGAATGGTAAGGGGGTTTTTAGCGTTTTAGGGGTTTAAAAGAAAAGGAAGGGGTTTTTGAACTTGCATGAAATCTTGCTTTAAAAAAAAATATTCTTTCTAAATAATCCATAAAAAAATATAATTTTTAAATAAATCCTATTGGACCCACATTTACAATAAAGAAAAGAATACATAACAAGTCCTTTTTCTCAAGGTCGGTTCGACATAATCACAAAATTAATAAGAATGAAAATTTTGGCCATCAAATTTTTCGGGGTCTTACATACATACATACATATATATATATATATATATATATATATATATATATATATATATATATATACCACACACACACACACACATACATATATAGATATATACATAGATATATGTATATGTAGAGAGAGAGAGATGAATGGTAAGGGGGGTTTTAGGGTTTTAGGGGTTTAAAAGAAAAGGAAGGGGTTTTTGGACTAGCATGAAATCTTGCTTTAAAAAAAAAATATTCTTTCTAAATAATCCATAAAGAAAATATAATTTTTAAATAAATCCTATTGGACCCACATTTACAATAAAGAAAAGAATACATAACAAGTCCTTTTTCTCAAGGTCGGTTCAACATAATCACAAAATTAATAAGAATGAAAATTTTGGCCATCAAATTTTTCGAGGTTTTACATATATATATATATATATATATATATATATATATATATATATATATATATATATTATATATCTATATAATATATATATATATATATATATATGTATATGTTTGTGTGTGTGTGTGTGTGTGTGTATATATATATATATATATATGTATATTATATGTATATATATATTACATATACATACATATACATAACATATATTTTATACATTATATATATATATATATATATATATATATATATATATATATATATATATATATATATATATATATTTATTTATATATACACTTCATCGATGAAATGTAATTTTTTCTTAAAAAAAAGAAATGTAGAATAAAATTTTATAATCATATAATATACTTTACATACCGTATGTAAATACAAATTAATGATTCAAGTTATAACATACTAAGATTGCTAATTAATTCTGATCCGCTCCCCAAAAAATTGATAATAAAATATGATTTTTTTTTTTTTTTTGTTTTTTCATTGAAAACCGTCCTCCATATCCACATCTTCCCGATTCTCTCTTCACGGGAATGTAATTTTAGGTTGTTATTGACGATAGAGAGAGTAACGTGGGAAAGTAGAAAAATGGGGGGATATCAATTATTGAATTTTTATGAATTTTAAAACTTAAAATCAAATTAGTTTCTAACTGTTTTGAGTATTTTGACGGAACTAGTGAGCAGTTTGGATTGAGGGAGAGAAGTATTCTTAGGCTACCATTCATTTTTACACTTATCTTTATAAGATGTATATATAATTCTTTTACTATGTGCGATAACGTTGATAAGATTAACTTTTACTTTTTATTAAAAACCTTACATCGCAAGAGCATTGACCATAGTATTAATGAATGAAAGAATAAATATGTGGAGAGCATTAGTTCAACCTTTATTGACAAGTTTCATAGTAAACCTATCTTATTTCATGCTTTTTCTCAAGTTATAGACAAATAAAAATAAGAAAAATAAATAAAAAAATTGAAGAGCGAAAAACCAAAGGAGGCCAGGGAAACAACTCTTCTATCAAAGTCAGGTTTCGATGCTGGGACCTATCCGGGAAAAACAAAAATTTGAAGAGCAAAAAAACAAAGGAGGGCAGGGAAGCAACTCTTCTGTCAGATCCAAGTTTCGATCTTAGGACCTATGAGACCTGTGAATTTTTATGAATTTTAAAATTTAAAATCAAATTAATTTCTAACTGTTGTGAGTACTTTGACGGAATTAATGAGAAGCTTGGATTGATGGAGGGAAACATTCTTAGACTACCATTTATTTTTGCATTTGTATTATAAAGATGTATTTGTTAATGTGGCTCTTGAAAATATGTGTTCATAGAAGTATGATATTCAAATTCTCATCTCCCACGTGCCCAGTGTACCTAATGCCCTCCTCATGATCATGCATTGGGTCCAACAACGCATTATATGGCTTATCACAACCATACTCTGCTCTTTGTCGGCCGTATATTTAGAATTTAGAATTTATAGATACATTCAGCTTTATCTTTATCCTCAATAAATATAGCTTAGGTCAAAATTCCCTGATCAAAACCTCTTAGTTACTTTAAAAGATGTCTTCACCTTTTTCACTATTTTTTAAATAAAGAAACTGGGAGGCGGGATACTATTGCTAGGATATGGGCATACATTTTTGGCTACCGAAGTAATAGACTTTGCAAAACTGGCCTAAACTAAATAATGCAAATTTATATTCTAACCGAGGCCCAAGATAGCTGATCCGAAATGAATCCCAATTGAGCTAAGCCGAAACCAACATGAACATTTCGAACCAAAGTTACTTTCTTTCGTTAAGATAAGTCTATTAGATCGAACATCAATCAACCTCAAAATGACCTGACCCGACATACAATTGTACTGAATCTTGTTGACTTGAACATCAGCAATCTGAAAGTGAATGGAATTGCCATGTTTCAGGTCCACTGATTGGATGATGAAGGCCCTGATTACATTCAGTGGTCCTGTAGGTCGATTTTTAATGTGGGCTAGCGGAGGAAGAAGCAGCCCAAAAAGCTTTATAAACTTAACCCAATTGAACACCAGTGCAAGTAAGAAGAGTTCCCAGTTACGGCTGTTCGACTGGGAATGGAGAATAGAGCCCTCAAAAATCAGTGTACAATTTTTGGGAATTTTGGAGCTGCCAAACCAGAAATCTTGTATGTGGCTGAGCCTGAAAGCATCAACTTTTCAAATCCCAGAACTCAAATCGTCAAAACAAGACCATTTGATAAACAAAAGAGAAAAAAATTGGAGGAAGAATCTGGTAGAAATTGCAGTGCTATGTGAAGCAAGGTTTAGAGAAAATTGCAATGGGTTCTCTATGCTTGAGTCCATTGTTCTCAGGTCCAAGTCCAACCAGGCATTTTCTCTCCTCGTGTACCAAGATCCCAGAAAGTTGCTGCAGTAGCAGTTTGAATCCCGGAGGAAGTTTGAATTTGAAGCCCATTATTGTTAGCGGCGACCCTCCTACCTTTGTCACTGCTCCTGATCGCCGTATCATTGCTGGTTTGTTTTCTCTGTTCTTCTCTATGATTGTATTAATTGTTTTGCTCTTTCAACTTCTGGGTAACTTGAATTTGTGTTGGTTGTTGCCAATTTTAGTTGGAATTGCCAATTGTATTGGGTAAAACATCCAGCTGAATTGTTGATGAAAATGTTGAGTAAAATATGTAGAATAAGCTTGCAAGTTTATGTATGAAATTAACATTTTAGCTTGAGGAAATACTTCATGGATGATTAATGTGCTTATATTTGCTACATTTGTAAGTCTGTTATTGGATACTAGGATATTTTAAGTTCTGCTATTGATGGATTTTGGAATCGTTTATTGGTTGGAACCGGATGGGATTCTTAGTTGGAGATTTGCATGGAGATCTTTACAAGGCGAGATGGGCACTTAATATGGCTGGAGTATTGAGTTCAGATGGTCGAGACTTGTGGACTGGTGGTGAGACGGTATGTCATCCCCTCAATTGATCATTGCGTATAAGATGATTCTATATTGTTCACTGGTTGCTTGATGAGGCTATAAAGTATCCTGTAGTTGTGTTCTTGTTGGAAGAAAATTACCACCCATTTATTCTATGATTTTGCAGTGTCTTGAATATGTGGTCGTTTGGATAGCTCACAGTGTTGGTGCATTCATGTCTACGTAGAGACGAAATGGATGTAGAATTCTATCCCATTTATGGGTTAATAAGTTGCTTCGTTCTGATGAAGTTGCTTTCTTGATGCAATGTCATGCTACCCCTCTTATTAGGGCGGAACATTGTGTACATCTAAGCTCGACCTAAAACTCTTGCTAGGTGTCACCTTTCACCTTCATGATCTGCATTGATGGTGTGATAATGCTATGTTTTGATGCTCAGAGGAGTTGCATTTCAGTCAAGTTAAATCCTTAGTTAACTTCATGCATCGTGACATAGGTGATGGTTCAAGTTGGAGATATACTTGACCGAGGTGAAGATGAAATAGCAATCTTGTCCCTGTTGCGCTCATTGGATATGCAGGCAAGAGCACAAGGGGGTGCTGTCTTCCAGGTTTGCTTTTGATATCTTTTTATTTTAGGAGTTCTAATATGCAGTGAGGACATTTACTTATTGAAGAACTTTAGATTATAGAATCATTTTTTTCCTTCTCAACTCTTTAGATTTTTTTTCGCCTTTTTGGGCAAATTTGAATGCAAAAACTCAAATGCATTTCTTATCTTGACCTGCCTTTGATCATCTTTTAGATGTTTATAGATGTCCTTCTCTCGAATTGCTTAATGAGCATATGTTCTCCTCAAATAGGTTAATGGAAATCATGAGATCATCAATGTAGAAGGTGATTTTAGATACGTTGAGTCAGGGGGATTTGATGAGTGCACAGACTTCCTGGAATACCTGAATGAATGTGAACACAACTGGGAAGAAGCTTTCATTAACTGGATCAATATCTCACCTCAGAGGAAAGACGATCGTAGAAAATCTCAAAATTATTGGGGTCCTTGGAATTTGGTCAAGGTAATTGGACCGCCTATTCCACTTTATGTTTCTGCATAATATTCTGCATCAGATTGCATATTTCTATTCTTGTTTCCTCTCTCCAACACAGTTGGAAACCTCTTCCAGTTTGGATTATAGTGAAGTGAAGCAAAATGCCTCACCAATTTGTCCTCCAATTCTTTGTTGCGGGTGGTCGACAACCAACATTTTAGAGATCTTGTATATGCTAGTGTTGCAAACAGCCTTTTGCAACTGAGTTGGTAAGTAAGGCTGTAATACTTCTGACTCACCACCACTTCCTTGGGAAGTTTGAGAATTGGTTTAGTTTGGTTTGGTTGCTGCATGTTTCTGTACTTCTTATCAAGAGATTGAGAAGGTAATGAATGTCCCATGGTAACATTTGGTCAGAGGCACATACATGTTTACCTCTCCTTTCTGCTGAGTCTGGAAAATCATGTAAGGTGGTCTCATCCCAATTCAGTTGAAATGAGGAAGCTAGTAGATCTCCTAATTGATAACGTGATAATTTGATTTCCTGAAACAAATGGAAATTCTTAAAAGTGGCAAAGAGGCTATTAGGCATTTAGGCTAATCTAAATTGTGGAAAACTAGGAAGAATGATATTAAAACTGCAGTATATTGGTCGTGTTGAACTTTGACAGCAATCTTATGTAATGATGTATTAGAACAGAGACAAAGGGGAGTAATTTCCAGGTCAATCCTTCTCCAGCCAGGAGGGCCCCTTGCTCGTGAGTTAGCACGACATCCCGTTGTCCTTAAAGTTAATGACTGGGTCTTTTGTCATGGTGGACTTCTTCCTCATCACGGTATTGTAACAGTCTATGCGCATGCTTCTGTTTGGCGGCATTCTGAAATATGCTATAAATTTGACTCTTAGCAAATCTAACCTCACTTTTGATGCCTTCTCAGTCAGTTATGGCTTAGAAAGGATGAACAGAGAGGTATCGGCTTGGATGAACGGCGGGCATGACAGAGATACTATACCTTCCATGCCTTTCATAGCCACGAAGGGCTATGATAGTGTTGTTTGGAGTCGCTTATATTCAAGAGATACTTCAGATTTGGTAGACCATCAGATTAACCAGGTCAGTGGTCCCCCTTCCCCGATGGGTCTTCATTTTGTCAAGGAAAATGGACACTATGTTCTGATTAAGTACACTGTTTTTTGGTATCCAGATCCTTAGGATTCTTGAAGAGACACTGCAAGCTGTAGGTGCCAAGGCCATGGTTGTGGGTCATACTCCTCAGATGGCTGGAGTGAATTGGTAACCTGGTTTTGAAATTGCTAGCTTGCATTATTCCCGATTTACAATCCTGCTTATTATTTAGTTGAGATGCCAGTCTAACTTCACTTCTCAATAATTGATATGCTCTGGTTTCACAGCGAATATGGTTGTAGCATATGGCGCATTGATGTAGGGATGTCTAGAGGAGTTCTTGATTCAATACCAGAGGTACATTTTCCTGTTTTCTGGTGTCTGCTTTTCATAGAACCTTGTTCGAAAACTTGTTGGTCTGATTGATCGTATATATGCTCGTTAGCTCCTGTTTCAATTTGAACCCTGTTTTCGTCCTTGTGCCAGGTTCTAGAAATAAAAGATGACAAAGCAAGAGCAATTAGGAGCGACGGCGATGAATCCAGTGAACTGCAGGTCCTCAGTTATATTTAGAAGAACACTCATGAGTCATGACTGATACTTGACAGCCAAGCGGCTCTCTGATTTATTAGCGCTGCATTTTGTACCAATCAAATTCCAGTTGAGGCTCAATTTCCAGCACGATGAGCAATTCAGCTGGATGTTTTCTCTGCATCGTCTTGGTCGGAGTGGAAAATAACATGAAATTGGGATGGATTGGATGTCTTCATGCACAGAACTAGACACATTCTTTTTTCCATTCTGGAGAACCATGGCATGTAGATATTGGCAAACATGTATAGTTGTGATAGCAGAACTCATCGTCTACATTAATGTACATTGATATATTGACAGAATTTTCTTCATACGTCTTTTGTAAGTTGTATTCCGCATTTAAGTACCCAAGCAAAGCTTTTGCTAGGAGAATCCTTTATATGACACGAACCTCCAGAGTTCAGTCCCTAAATCCACCGAAGAGATTTGGAAACAGTGCATTTTCTTTTTCAAGGTGCCACATGCACCAAATTCATAGACTTGGATGTATGATATAAGTGCTATATATAGTTTACGCTAAACTACAATTTTAACCTAGACATTATCACCAAAAAGTCTTGATCCGCCATCGCTTTTGGTGCACCGTCCCCAGCTCGGGTTAGCTCACCAAAAAGGACGTGTGGGCTCACACACTGTGAGAAGCCAATGAGCCTAGAATGCCAAAACAGTGATTATGAATTCATGATGGACCAGGACAAGGGAGGTCGTTTGATTAGCTGTTTGGATTTCAAACCAAAATCCCAACGCTTCATGTTAGCTTCGTAAACTCCGCAGCATATATAAACCAAACACGGCCTCGATGCACGGTCTCTCTTCCTCTCACCTGCGACTCCGAAGCTTCACAATCCCCAGGCAGCTGCAAACACTCTCTCTCTCATCCGTCACAATGAGCTGCTCTTCCCTTTCTCTCCCTTCACTTTCGCTGAAGAAGCCTTCTCTCATTTGCTCCCAATCCCTACGGACCTCAAATTGTTCTGGGTTTCTACGATTTGGGAATAGGAATTGCAATGGAGCTGGGTTTTTCATGAGCGTCTCTGTGGGCTCTCAAGCTCAAACTGCAACTACAGTTAATGATGCTTTGTTTTCCGATTACAAGCCTTCTTGTGCATTCCTCTTTCCTGGCCAGGTCAGTTCTCTCATTATTTTTCATCTATTGTGTTTAATCAATTGTTTTTTCTGATTGTAATTTAGGAAATGTGAATTCTGTTGAATTGAATTTGCTAGAGCATTTGTAATTATAGTTCTTGACAGATTTGAGCAGTAATTTCTGAGCAATATTGCAAATTGGACAATTAAGATTTGTGATAATTGGGATTGGGATTGGGATGTTTTGCAGGGTGCGCAAGCTGTAGGAATGGGGGCAGAGGCTCAGAATGTGCCTGCTGCTGCTGCCTTGTTCCAAAAAGCGAATGACATTCTTGGGTATGGTCAATTAACATTCTGGTACTCCATAATTTGTGTAATTCTTGTCTTTAATTGATACTGAAGTCCCTTTTTAGCCCTCTTTTCGGGTGAAATGGTGAATGGTATGTGTAATTGTTTCTGGCTTTGACAATGGGTAGCTTTGATCTTCTGGATGTTTGCATCAATGGACCAAAGGAAAAGCTTGATTCAACTGTTTTAAGTCAGGTACTCATCTTTTCTGCCTATAGCCTGTCAATTTTTGAGTTATATGAGTTTCCAAGTGCAACATGAGAGGAATTTTTTCTGGGAAAGACTACTTTTTGAGTCTGATTTTCACCTAAATCACCCCAAGGGTCGGAACCTAGGCTTGAATAAATTGAGGTTTGTCTGTTGTTAACTTGCAAGCGTGTGCGATATAATTCTATTATTCTATACGTCTTTGTCTACGTTCATTGTGGTTGAACCTATCATTAGATCTGTGAATCGGATTGGACATTAGACGACCCTTCCCTTTCATTTGGAGTCCTTCAAGTAATGCTGCTGACATTGGGAAGATGAACATGATTTAATGCCTTGTGTTGTCTGTGCAGCCAGCAATTTATGTTACAAGCTTGGCTGCTGTTGAGCTATTGCGGGCTCGTGAGGGTGGCCAGCAGATAATTGATTCTGTGGATGTGACATGTGGTCTAAGTTTGGGAGAGTACACTGCTCTGGCATTTGCTGGTGCTTTCAGGTGTGCTACGGAGCTTCATTGGATGAGCTCTCTAAATGTAGATCCCCTTCTCATCTTACTGAGTAAACGTAGCAGTTTCTCATGGCATAGTTCATACATAGCCTACAGTCCTGAAGTTTTTATATCAAGAAATGAATATCCCCTATAATGTGCATATAGAGTAACATATGTGCTTTTTGGGGTTTGGTTATGTACCGGTTGTAATGACCTGACACTTCTTTGTAGCAATGTACCATGAGATTGTTTATTTCTGCACCATGTGAGAGACATGTACGTTAACTTTTCTCGATGCCTTATTTTCATGCAACTTATAGGCATGAGAAAAAACTTGAGTTTTCACATCTCTGTAGAACGGAAAGCTCCATGCACAGTGGAGATTTGCATTCCTTTGTCTATAATTCTTATACAGTACTAACTTATTTATGTGTACATTGTTGTTGAAGCTTCGAGGATGGCCTTAAGCTGGTTAAGCTAAGGGGAGAAGCTATGCAGGTACATTAAGTGGAACTTGCTGATATCCAATCTCCTCCTTTGTCTGTATGAATGAAACGATCACTTAAACAATGAATTATGTTGTTCTTGCGATCTGTAGTCTGCCTCTGATGCTGCGAAAAGTGCAATGGTCAGTGTAATTGGCCTAGATGCGGAAAATGTTCAAAAATTGTGTGATGCTGCCAATGAAGAAGTTCCAGAAGAGGAAAGAGTTCAGATAGCGAATTTCCTTTGCCCTGTAAGTGTCTGTTAAACTCCTCAATGAGCTAAACTACAAGTACTTCCTGAATGCAAATGCAGAAGGCAACAAGTCTTACCTGAGCACGGGCAGGGAAACTATGCTGTCTCTGGAGGGGTAAAGGGCATAGAAGCTGTAGAAGCGAAGGCAAAATCCTTCAAGGCTCGGATGACGGTACTCTTCTATGAGAGTTTTCAGAATGTCTAGTTATCTTTGCATTCCTGGACTGAGAAGGGAGTAAGGATCCTAACGGTCACCGTCACCTTTTTACAGGTGCGTCTAGCAGTTGCTGGTGCCTTTCATACGAGGTTCATGGAACCAGCAGTCTCAAGATTGGAAGCCGCTTTGGCTGCAACTGAGATTAAGACGCCACGTATACCTGTTATATCCAATGTCGACGCACAACCCCATGCAGATCCTGACACAATTAAGAAGATACTAGCAAAGCAGGTGAACTCACGGGTTTAAAGACATCCATTCTGATGATGTGATGGGTTGCAATTGCAAACATAATTTTGTCAACCCTTCTTACAATTCCAATTGACTTAGGTGACGTCACCTGTTCAATGGGAAACAACCTCGAAGACTCTTCTGAGCAAAGGGTTGAAGAAGAGCTATGAATTGGGACCTGGAAAGGTACGTTGCATATTTAGCTAGTGTTAACTACTGGGCACTTTTAGTCTTTTTGTTTTTTTGGTTGATTATAATTTTATCTGGTTGCTTAGGTCATTGCGGGCATAATCAAGCGAATTGACAGAGGAGCTGAGATTGAGAACATTGGCGCCTGAAAGAGCAGGAATAAAACCAAGCATCTCCGACAAATCTTGAATCTCCAATTCGAGACGCAACTACAGTCGTGCATATGTGAGCTGAGTGTTGGATTCTCGAGAGTAGATTTCATTTTCAAGCACATTTTTTTGTAGGAATGGTTCTGTGTTTGCTGTCCATCTGTATCGTTCCGATAAAAACTAGGCCGTGAACACTTCCATGTGTATTCGTATACAAATTAATTTAACATAATCATAAACCATTGCTTTTGTTTAGATACGTCTTGATATTTCCGACGACAAAACACTAATCTTACAATAGACTTGTACCAATTGAAGACAACATACACTGAATACCAGTTGAGTTCCAGTGAAAAATGATTCAGCAAGCACAAATATTGCACACCAGACTGGACAAAAACACTACCAATACTCTCTCCTTCTCTCTCTCGCTCTCAAGCTGCGGAATGTGGTGGCTGCCGCAACCGGCGAACTTGATCAAGCCAACGGTCTTCAGGGATACGGGAAGCCCAATCAGGAGCCAAACCAGAGAAGGAAACCCCACGCATTGCCTCCATCACTCTCACAGCATTCTCCGCCGGCAATGGCGCATTTCTCCGGCTCTCGTCTTCTTCGAACGCTCTCCGAATCGCCCAATCTGATTCCGCTCTCCTCCTTTCCGCCTCCTCTTCTTCCTCTTCGTGTTCTTCGCTTTCTCTCTCCTCCTGATCTTCGCTGATCAGATTCAGAGATCTGATCCTGTTCTGATAATCATGGCCGTTGGATAGACTGCTGTGCGAGTGCGGATGAATAGTGTGGTATCCATTGATATTTGGCTCGTTTGAGTTCGAATCGCTGTCTAGGTTTTCGTCGTCGTTTCCTCCTCCATTGTGTGATGATATTGGCTGGTAGTAATCGGGGATTTCGTCGGAGCTGTCGGAATCGCTGTCTCCAGGGTTATCTGCGACACGGATTCTTTAAGTTAGATTTTAATTCAGAGATCTGATCCAATGACAATCAATCCATTAGATGAAAGTTGATAAATATGTGAGAGAGAGAGAGAGAGCGGAAGTCTACCTGCTCTGCTTAATTCGTTTCTGGAGATCGATGGAGCGTTCATTCTCGTCCAAGATCGAAAGTTCAGAAGCAGAAATCGCAGGAAAGTGCGAGAAGGCCTCTGTAATGTGTGTGTGTTATATATCTTGTGAGTTGGAAATGCCACTTAAAAATTGGGAGAAGTTCCTGATTTGGTGAAGAAATCGAAGAGTCAGAGTGAGCGGAAAAATAAAATTAAAACGAAAGATGCACCAGCCGGGAATCGAACCCGGGTCTGTACCGTGGCAGGGTACTATTCTACCACTAGACCACTGGTGCTGGGCAGTCTCTTCGTCTTTGTGCTCGTCTAAGTTGTATCTGCCGCACTGCAATGGGTGACAGACCGCAAATTCTGCGGCCGTGAAGCTCCATGGGGAGGGGAGGAGAGGGAGAGAGAGAGAGAGGAGAAATGGAAGTGGCAGGCAGCAGTGTATGGAGGTGTCCAGCATCCCATTCTCATTCTCATCCGATAATGACTTCATTTGTGTCACCCATAAAAGTATCACCTTGGAACAGGTTGAACCCCTTTGCACCTCTCTGCTTTTCTTCCGCTTCCACGTCTCAACTTACTCCTACTCTCAGGTTATGCATCTGCCCTTTTCATTTCTTTTTCTTCCCCCCTTCTTCATGGTTTCTGCTTATTGTCAACTGCTGAATTTGGTGTCATATCAAGAATTTCGTACAATCTTCAAGCCCCCACCCCAAATAAAGGCCCCCCCCCCCCCCAAAAAAAAGGCAAAGAAGAAAGTTTTGAAGAATTCCTTCCTCAGAGCGAATTGTTGCAGATTGTAGACAGTTTCTTTTGATTTGCTGTTTTCTACGTGCTCTACTAGTTTGGTCTGTTAAATGGGCTACTAGGAATCCAGTTGAAACCAGCAAAATCTGATGTCTTTTTTCTGATGAATGATGGATCACAAACTTGGCATTGGCAATAAGTAGTTGTGCTAAATTAGAGACCTTATGCTCTGTGTTGTTCTTAAAGCTTATCCGTTATGGTCCTCTCTGGTCACACTGGTGAAGCATTTTGAGATAGTTTGTGGTGATTGTAGGTCGGAGATGTCACTTTGTGTTGGAACACATCTCTTACCTCATCCAAACAAGGTGCATTTGGCGTCTTCCCACTATGCTTGGCTTGGTTATATTATGTGTGCTGTAAATGCTAATAGCTTTATGATCCCAGCTGGGAGTGCTGAAATTTTATGTCTGGATAGTTCACAAAACACTGATGATGTGTTGAATTTTTGTGCTGTACTTCTTCATTTGGTCCTGCAAAGATTGAACGGGGAGGAGAAGATGCTTACTTCGTAAGTAGCTATGGCAGTGGGGTTATAGCTGTTGCAGACGGTGTATCTGGGTATGCATCACCTTCAAATCTCAGAAACTGCTTCATGTTACTGAATACATTTGGTTAATTACATGCTCATGCTATTTGAATATTGATTTTGGGACTATTTACGGACCATCACCCATGGGACACCTTAGTAGGGGGGAATTGTGCAGGGAAGATGAGGAGCTTTTTGTCCCTAGTTTCCTTTATTGTGTGTATCCATCCACTAGGAGGGACCAATTATTCTAATTTCCGAAGTTTCATCCTGGTCAGACTTGACGTAGGAGACCCCTTTTAGGAATAAATTTTATGCCTGCCACGTGTGATTCTTCATTACAGTCGCGATTTCTTTTTTGCTTGACTTTTTTCCCAATGGATCCTGAGGACCCCTTTTAGGAAGAAAGTCGTATATTGAAAGGGTTGAAAGTCATATATAGGAAGAGTAGTTGATATTCACATATGGTAAGAGGAGTTTTACCAATGGAAAGGAAGACTTCAAAGTCATATACTAGATGAGGAAAGGGAAGGAAAAAGTAGTTTCTTCCAAAAGGCATGATGTTGGAAATAATACCTTTTGTAGTCAAATTAGGATGAGGAAGACCAAAATAAAGGGATGGTTAGTGAACTAGGGAGTCAGTTACGAGTGAGTCATGGATATATCCGCGTCATGTGCACAAGCAAGTAGGAGGTGTTCTTGGTAGCTCTTACTTAAATACGTTATACACTATCATACACCTTGTTTGTTTGTCATTCTGTTCGTTCACTGTTTCTGTCTTTGTTATGGCAGGTGGGCTGAACAGAATGTTGATCCCGCATTATTTTCTAGGGAGCTGATGTCTAATGCTTCATCAATGGTGGATGACCCAGAGGTAGCATACTAGTTTTTATGCCTTTGTAGTATTATATTCCACTTCCCCTATCTTTAATGGGAATGCCATAGTTTGTGGCTGTAGGTTTATTTATTTAACCCAATCTATACATCTACTATACCTTGATTGGCTCATAAGTTTGAGGCCATATATTGTTGATCAACTTATGCATGGGATCGTCCGTATGAGCAGGTAAACTATAACCCACAGATTCTGTTACGGAAGGCTCATGAAGCTACCTCTTCAAAAGGTTCAACAACAGTGTAGGTTTATACTGATAGCATCCAATCACCTTCCTATGGTCATAACTGTGCAAATTCCTGAAAGAGCTGGCACATTGTTCACATTTTCTCTGTTTTAACAACTCAGTGTTGTTGCTATGATGGAAGGGAATGGAACTCTTAAGATAGCGAATGTTGGAGACTGTGGGCTGCGTGTTATCCGCAAAGGTGAATTATGCACTCCTAGTATTCTCTCCTAACCCAAATCTTTATTGCCATTTGCCAACACTCATATCCTAATGAATTCGGTGGCTTACTGATCTTGCAGGACAAGTAGCATTTACAACATGCCCTCAAGAACATTATTTTGATTGCCCTTATCAATTGAGCTCAGAACCTACTACCCAAACGTATCTAGATGCAGTGGTGCGTCATTTACGCTTTGCTTTTTCTAGTCAGCTGGCGACCTGAATTAGTAGCTATAAATCTTGAATCTCTATTTGTGCATGCAGTTTTTGATGTCAGTTGTGTGGTGTCTGTAACATGCTGTTTTTAGTGACGGAGTAATGGTTGTTTTGCATATTGTTCAACCACCATTTAACTTCGCTAGATTTGCTTTGTAGCTGTTTGTGGCGCTACCCAAACCATTTTGTTACTTTGACCATCACCTTCTAATAAGAAGTTTTGACTTTTGAGAATTTGCCGTACTTCAAGCTAGAAGTTCCTGTGTACTAGTCCAACCTTAGTGCAGAATTCCATTCGGACTGTAACGCAAGCAAACATTTTCGGTGTATTTTTGAGGACGCAGGCCATCTTTAATTACTGAGCATGCCAGAGTACCTCATTTAAATAGATAGGTTAGAACAAGAACCTTTTTTTTTGTGTTGCCGGGGGGGGGGGGGGTTGAAACTATATTTAGAAGAAAACATCTCTTCACTTCAGTGCTAGCGCTCAGCTGCCAAGTCCTTCTTCCTTATATACAGGTCAGCAGCGTGAAATTGATGGAAGGAGATATTATAGTTATGGGATCAGACGGGCTTTTCGATAATGTTTATGATCGGGAGCTTGTATCAACTGTTGCCAGCAACAGCGATGTCACTGAAGCTGGTAGTTCTTCCTTGTCTAAATTAAGGCTGTTGATCCATTAGCCGAATAAAAAATGCACATTATTCTAAATTGTTTGCATTTTTTTAATTTTTAATTGCTAGCCAAGGCATTAGCTAGGCTAGCTAGAGATTATTCTATGGATTCCCGCTATGATTCGCCTTATTCATCGGAAGCCCGAAGCAAGGTAAAAACAATCTACTTGTCTGCCATTTGTGTTTGTACTTTCTCGTGTACCTGCTTAATCTTGCGGTGGTTACCCACACTGCAGGGTGTTGATGTGCCGGATTGGAAGAAGCTCCTAGGGATGAAGTTAACAGGCAGGAATTACCGACAGGTTTCTTAATTGTAATTTTGGTGTTTCTATCTATTGTATGTGTTGTGTAACTTGAAAGTGTGATTAATCAGGGGGGAAGTTGGATGACGTCACTGTCATTGTTGGTAAAGTCGTGAAGCATGCAGACAACTCTCCCCAATGAGGTTCAGATTAACCAGTTCGAGAATTGCAAGCCTCTCCTTGAATTGAAATGAGTCCCTTCCAATCATCATGATCTCTATTTTTGACAGGGTCTCAGTTATTGATTGGGAAATGACAATCGATACCATACAACGGAAAGTTGGTTACTCATTATTTGCAGGCTACGTCGCTCCGATTTCAACTTATGTTATCTTTTCACCCGTTCAAGTGTATCACTGGATTGGCACACTTGAAAGTGATGAAAGTAATTACTCATTCTACAGCTAGCAGTGCAACGTTTTGTTTTGCTGATACTTCATGCTTGTATATCTGTTTCTTCTTTAGGATTGTCCCATCATTTCATAATAAAGCTGTTACTTTGAGCCATCATGAATATCTGGCTCCGATGCTGATATATATGTACCTGCGCTTGGTTATTATCTTGGATTTTAAGTGCTATTGACGACTTTCCTAAGCCACCTCCAGTTACACCAGCAGTGAGAAGTGGGAACTCTAGGCGGAGGAATTAGCTTCTCCCTATCAAGAATGTAAGAACTCACCAGCGATTATACATTTATATGTCAGCTTCAAGAAATCGAACTAATACTACCAAATAACTGCAACTGTATAATCTAGGAACAACGAAACTGCCACTGGAAGCAAGCTTCAAGAAATCGACAGTTACAAGTGTCAAGTATCAATTGTCCATTTGTCCTACAGAAAATGAACCAGGACAAAAGGAATGCCATTTACCAGGCTGCTTCAACCTAAAGCCTATCAATGATCACTGTAAAAGCCCATAATCAAGGGCAGGAGTGAAGACTATGGGTGATGGACAAAACTTATTTGTAACTCAAAATTCATAAACATTTGCGAATGCCATAATACAAAACAGTTGGAGAAGCGACCCAACCAGCAGTCACCACTCACATCTGGATATCCAATCGGAACAGCCACCCTGAGAAACTGCTTGTTTGCTAATGTATGATGCCGCATTCTATGATCAAGCCTCTGCAACTCCAACAGAAATGGAAAATAATTATCCTATCAACCTATTCAAGTGACGTTGCTAGCATTTTTATCATTAAGCTCCTGGAAGAAGGCCTTTACAGCTTCATATGTAGACCAGCAGATAGCCGCAGCAGGAGCATGGAATAACATTCTCGGGATCCATCCCCTCATAAGTCCCCTGTATCCATCCTTTACCACTATGGTTTTAAAAACATCACTTATTGAACCACTAGTAAACCTGTCACAACCGCAAATGCCCTGCCCAAGCAGTCAAAAATCAGATGACTACGGATGAGATAGGCAAAATGCGTCTAGGAACTCGGAGAAAATCACAATATAACTGAGACATAAACATCCTTAATCTTAGAACTCATACATTCACAGATCAGAAGACTTGACTAAACAGGAAGAAGACGAAAAAAAGGTCATGATGCACAGGTAGCAAGTAACAATAATTAAACCAAGAACCCAGTCTTGGCAAGTACTGTTGGTTGCTACTGGTTCAGTAGGGAGCAGTTGTTTACATCTCCAAACAAATAATGTCGAAAGTAGCATTGCACAACACTGGTTCAAGTCAACAGAAAATAAAAAATAAGCCCCCCAAAAAAACATAGAAAACGTTCTCAAAACTCATGGTACTTTAAACATTAGGCTGTGGTATTATCAGAAGTTGTTCAGACATCAAATTATCCATGCACATTAAACACTAGGTTGGGTGGTTTCTGTCCATCCATTTTGTCCAGTCTCCGTCCCTCATAATATCTCAATTGCTTCCTCCCCCTCACTCTCCGCACCAATCTTGCTCCCCTTTTTTTGGGGGAGGGGGGAGATTGACACTCTTGTTCTATCAATACAGTTCAGGTCACATTAACCGCAACTAGGGCCGGCAAAAAAACCCGTATCCGCCGAAAACCCGCAAAATCCACCCCAATGGGTATGGGTACGGGTATGGGTGGCAAAAACAAGGAAAAAAATGGGTATGGGGCGGGTATTGCTAAAATGGGAATGGGTATGGGTATGGGTATGGGTACGGGTACTGGTATAGATTCTACCCGCCCCATACCCGTTTTATCAATGCCCGGCCCGTACCCGTCTCATACCCGGCCCATACCTGTCTCATACCCACCCCATATAAAACACATACCTGTTTGTTTAAAGTTCTATTTTGTTACTTGTACTTAAATATTTTGCCAGTTCTTTTGAGTTATATGATATTCAAGACTTCGGCGAATCATTTTGTATAAAACTGTAATTGTCAAGTGCTAATTTATTACTCTGATTAACAAACTTTTAGTTATATTTGATGTGATACGATATATTATTAGAAACTTGGTGTTAATGTGACATATTGGCAATTTGATATCGAATATGGGTACAAAATAGGTTTAATTCTTTTTTGTCTTTTTTTTTTTTGATAGAAAAAAAGAGCAAAATACATTAAACTGAATAATGTACAAAGGGATGACTGCAAGCAAGCATCCTACAAAAGGATTGTGTACACCCTAGATGGAACATATCCACAAAATCAATTACATCAAAAGAAGAGTCATAAAATTAATTTTTTTTTGTCCATATGTACCCGAATAAAACCCGCATACCCGCTATACCCAGTGGGTATGGGTATGGGTATGGGTATAACTTTACAATACCCGATAGGTATGGGTATGGGTATTAATTTTGAAAATAGGTATGCGTGAGGGCACGGCTAAACCCACCCCGTACCCGCCCCATTGCCACCCCTAACCGCAACACATGGTCCCTGTTTACGTGTTTCTTGGGAGCAAATAAGAAAAAGGACATCAACAAAATATATTTTGCACTCATTGGGAAATTTTTTTACCAGGATGATTGTTAACACTGCTTCTGGAATCTCAACTCCCTTGGGAAAGCTTTGGGGAAAATCTGTTCTGAAAAGGAATCTGAGATTCTGAATGCATTGTAGGTTAAGTGCTTTAATCATGTCGCATAATAACACAGTACTTGCCAGGGTAGAGGAGTTCACATTAGAAAGTCTGAAAGCAGGTCACAAGGTAAGGTAACTTTAATTGTGTTGACTTCTATAATGAAGAATTCAAACCCAATGTTCCCAAAGATAGATAATTTGAAGATGCTAGAGAAAAGCTGGAGATCTAAAAACATAAGCTAATTTCAGCTGGTACTCCCTATCTTTAATTTTTCCAGCTATCTTTGTATCTTTTCATGTACTCTCTATGACCATAATAGGCACTTTTGACAATTTTAAAAACATGCTCCAAAAGATATAAGATGGTGTTCATCAATTCATGTCATTATGTCCAATGAAATTGTTCAGACGGATATTTACATCTTAGGCAGTTTTGGACTTAAAGTGGCCAAAATCTTTTGGCAACCAAATAAACACTATTATATGAATCCCCCCCCCCCCCAAAAAAAGGACTAGCGTATTGCAAGCCACCGTGATGCTCATTTCAAGCGTTCTAGAATCGTACTTCTATATCTGCTGAATGTTGTCAATGAATCATTATGCTCATTGACACTACCTAAGATGGGTATTTAGAACATCCCAAGAGTATTGGAGATAGAATGGCCAAAGAGTCTGAGGACCCTCCAAAGGAATTCTATTACATCCATTGTATTATGACCCCCCCCCCCCAAATAAAAGGATCCAATATGATGTCAAAAATCCAAATTCAATGTCCCAAAAATGCCGCCACCAGGCAAGTGTGAGGGGGAAGGGGTCAAATGTGGCAGCCTTGTCCTTGAATTGCAAAATTACAGAGAGACTGGTTCCGATTGACCCTAAATTTAAAAATTATATACTACCGACTATTCTATAGAAACGAGTAAAGGAAGTTCAGAGAGACATTTTGCTATAGTCCATACAATCCAAACTGAAAAAATAGTCCAAAGTTGCCTTTGTCAACTACCAGATTTTGAACAAAATCCCATATGAAGTCAATGGGTGACTATATGCTCTTACATAACCCTCAAGGACTATATGGTGTTTTAGGTTCCATAGCAGCATGATGCTCTGCCATGGTGCCGTAGAATCGTACTTCAAAATCAATAAGATGGTGTCCATGATGCCATGAGTCATTGAGATTGTTCAAGGCCTCAAAGGAGTCAAGGGTATGGTTAGAACATACCAAAGTGGTTAAAGCAACTTAAAACCCCAAAAACAAAGGATTGAGTACATGGATTGAGATTAAGGCGCATGTACCATTCAACACATACTATAACCATTTTGAGTGTATTTTACACCACCATATTGATGTTTTCAGCTTTTGGAATCAAATTTTAAAACCTACAAGATGGTACTGATATAATCATTCTGCTTACTAAAATTATTCAGAGAGACACTCAAAATGTCCTCAGCGGTTCTAACGGGAGTAACGGCACATTGACTCAGCCTCTATAGACCCCTAAAATGAACGCTATTATACAATGTTATCGGCAATTTTGGAAAATGTCAAAAAAGTTGCCAAATGGTGAATATATGCTTCTACTGACCAATCAAGATGCTCTACGATATCTTCAGTCCAGTCTAGAAACCTCAAAGGGAGTCACATCCAACATAATGCTTATTCTCGTGGCATTTTTCAAAACACACTTCAAAATCTATGAGTTGGCCTCAACAAAGCTATTGATGAAAATAGCCCATGGAGCATATGCTCTTGAGAGTTCTCATGTGTAGGGTTCACACAGTCTCTTAAGACTCCCACTACAAAGTCTATCATATATAATTTTTTAGAATTTTGGAAAAATATCCAAGTTTCCAGAAGACTATATGCTCCTTTCAAGTTTTAACTCTTCCAAATGTTTTAGAGTCTTCTAGAGCATTCTAAATATTTTAGAGTGCATTGTTTATGACCACGGTTCCTTTCTATGACAATGGAATCACAATTGAAAAAGCACAAAAGACAGCCAATGAATCTATTACGCTCACTAGAATTATCGAGAGGGATATTTTACAACTTAGGAGGTTTGGCAGTAAGATGGGAAGCTGAAAACTACCACAAAACCAAAAAAATGAAGGGTACCATACACAGCAAGTTTTGCACAAAATGTCCAAATAATTGTCAAATGGCCTCTTAGTTTAAAAAAGCCCGCCTGAGGCGCGCCTCGGCGTGAAGCTACCGGGTTAGCGCCTCGAAGGGGATGAGGTGCGCCTCAAGGATGCAAGGCTATATCTTCCCCCTTTTTCTTCTTTTTCTTAACCTTGCCTTTACCTTTTTCCTTCTTTTCCTCCCTTAGGAGCTAAAATGTGAGCTAAACTTGTACTATAAGTATGTCATTGAGGAATTATGATGATAAGATAACACCCCTTAAGGTTATTTGTGGTGTTAGTAGTCATATTAATGTCTAATCACATTTTTAATGCATTTATATAACTTATTTATGCAAAACATGCTTTGTGAAATATGAAATACTTTAAAAAAAATTTTGCATAGAAGTGCGCCTCGCATCCATGATCTGTGCGCCTTCGCTTCGTGCCTTGCGCCTCATGCTTTGGGACCCCATGCGCCTCAGTGCGCCTCGCGTTTTTTAAAACTAAGAATGGCCTTCCTCCTTACTCTTGAAAATGCGGAAGGTATTTCTAGAACTACTCGAAATAGTTCATGGTGTATCATATACACATAATGCCCTCTCTAGGTGATTCTATTAAACATACACTAGCAAGTAGAAAGTAGCAATTTAACAATACTCTGTGTCAACTCTCAAACATCAATTTTGGCAACAAACTGGCAAGTCACTTCAAAGCAAGCACCCAAAAAGCCATCTTTTTATTTGATAATTACAATAACGAAGTACTATCTATGACCTAATCAGGAATCTCATACCAAATCAACCAAATAAAAGAAACCAGCACAACGCAATCCGCGAGAAAATGAAGCAGCAGAAAACCCTACCTGGCACTGCAACTGCGTCTTGACAACATCCAGGGGCGTAGTAACCGCTGCTGCCAATGCCCCTGCCGCTGCCCCAGCCGTGGCATGGACGATCCACCTCTCATCATCGGCATCTTCGGGTGAAATCTCCATCAAGCCCTTCTTAGCGGCCTCATAGGTGGCAAAATGCACGGCAGTAAACGGGGCATTCATGACCACGGTGGTCTTATACGAGGCATAGAAGGCCTTAAACCCCTCCTCCTTCAAAACCCTCTTCACACAGTCCCAAACGCCACTGTAGGCCCCACTGACGCCGCTGCTGAGCTGTAATCTCTGCTTCACCATATCCATGGGCGTCAAAACGGCGTCGCTCATCACGGTGGCGCAAACTCCAGACATGGCATGAGCCAGGTGGTTATTCGGGTTGCCGCCGGATAACGACTTCTTGCAGAACTCGTAGACGGAGAAGTAGACGGCGTGAGCAGGCCCAGCGCCAAGACCCATGGCGGCAATGCCCCGGTAGAACCCAGCAGGCCCATCGGACTCGAGGATAGACTTGAGAGCGGTTCGGACCCCCACGTACTTGATGGGGCACGACCCGATTGCTTGCATCCGGGTCTTGAGGGTGTCGACGGGGAACATCGCCATGTGTTCTGCGCACCCAGCGATGGAGCCGGCGATCATGAACTGCCAGAACTGCAGCCCATCGTGCTCGTCGGAGGCCGCCGCCGTCGTTAACTCCTCCGGTGGGTGGTGTCGGAGCTCCGGATTGTGGAATTTGGATGTGGCGTCGGTGGTAGCCATCCGGCGAGTGAAATCGAATTGGAGAATGCAAAAAGGGAATTAGGGTTTTCAAGTGAGAAATAAACACCTGTTGAATTGAGCAGCTTTGTCGCCATAAACAGTCAGTTTGAATCTGAGGGGAGCATTACATGGAAAAGTCAGTGGATTCGGGGAAGAGAGAGAGAGAGAGAGAGAGAGAGAGAGAGGGGATAGGAAGGGAAGAAGAATCGTGTAGAAAGTAGAAAGTAGGGGAAGATTATTCAAGAGGGGTTTGGTTCCTCCAGAGATTAGGGTTCCAATTTTTGGCAATTGAACGGTGGAAGAGGTGACTAGATGAACTGATGACTGTAAAGCACTTCCGACTTGTGAACGTTTCCACTGGGTGTAAAATTGATCACGGTTCAAAAGTGAAACAGCCAAACGTTGCACATTCTAAATCTCGTGGGATGTTAACAAATATTATCTAATCTGATTATGGTTGTTAGTAAGTTGTAAGAATGGTCGACTTAAGTTAGAGAGTTAAGTAGTCAAAGAGATCAGGAGAATCAAGCAGATTTTGGGAGAATGTTTAATTTTAATAGTAGTTAAGAAACCTCAATGGTCGAATCTTTATAATCATTATATGCATGTTAGATTTTATCTTGAGATTTTTTATTTGTCTGTTTCTTTTGCTATAATGATATTCTACATATAATTAAATTGAGCTTGGATATCGGTTTTCATTTATATTGAGATGAAAACTTGAATGTTTTGTCTACAATTTTAACTTCTGTAAATTTTATTGGAGATGTTTCTTATTTGCATCACTTAAATTGTTCACCCAATGTAGTGTGCACTTAAATGTGGGCGACAATTTTAACTTTCATGTGTACTCGAATGATACTCACAAAATCAACTAGGAAATCTTATTGAACCAAAACTTAATGAGATTTTACTTGCTCCATTAGTCAGAGGCCATATATAAGTCCTCTTTTTGGACCTAAGGCTCAAGGCTAATCGAGGTAGAAGATACTGTCGGATGAAAAGTTCGGCCATAAATCTAGTAAAGGCAATGCATGTGTCTAATGAGTTCAGCAAGAATAAATATTACGGTAGGTTTGGTTGGGGGGAAAATGATTTTTTCAGAAAATAGTTTTTCGATTTTCCATTGTTTGGCACAATAAAGGATGGAAGATTATTTTCCAAGGAAGGTGATCCCCCCCCAATGGAGGAAAATGATTTCCTTTTTGATAAGGGAGGAAGTTGATTTTTCTCCTTTAAGTTTTTGATGATATGATCAATGGAATTTAGGTAAAAAATTCTATTTCAATAGATTGGATCGAAACTTGGGAAATATTAAAATAAACTTAGATGTAAATTTTCAGCTCAAATTTCTTTCATTTGATCGATATTTATCTCCACAATGACAATTTAATCGACATTTTTTGCCACTAAAACAATTCAGTTGATTCGCCAATAAAATAATTTCAGCGGTTTGGATCAAAACTTGATTATCAGATAGAAAATATTAAAATAGACTCAAATTCAGATTTTAAGCTTGATATTCTTTCTTTTACTCAACATTTTTCTCCACAACGATAATTCAATTGATATTTTTCACACCCTTGAATAGTGCAGTCAATATTTTACACCACTAGAACAATTTCAATAGTTTGGATCGAAAATTTGATAATTGGATATGGAAGATTAAAATAAGCTAAAATTCAAATTTTGAGCACGATATTCCTTCATTTAGTCAACATTTTTCTCCGCCATGATAATTCAATCGATATTTTTCGCCATTTAAACAATTCAGTTGGTCAACATTTATCCAATAGGAACAATTGAAAAAAACTCAAATATAAATTTTAAGCTCAAAATTCTTTCATTTGATCAACATTTATATCAATTACGACCATTCAGTCAATATTTTTTGTTATTTAAATAATTTAGTTGACGTTTTCCTGTTTTCCATAGAAAATGATTTTATCTTATATCAAACAACAGAAAATGTGACATGAAAATTAATTTTTTCTGGAAAAATATTTTCCACAGAAAATGATTTTTTGAGAAAATTATTTTCCTTCCAACCAAACACTACCTACATGTAAAACATGAGATAAAGACACAGAGCAGTGGGTAACTAGTAATTTTTTTTATAAGTGATGATATATATCTTGTTGTAAGGGACTTTTCGTAACCAAATATTACATATTACATGATTTAAAATCACCAAATTCTCAATAATTATTGACTATAAATTGTAGGGTTTTAGTATTCATCGACTACGACCATAAGTCTAAATGTCACCCTAACCAAATTAGCCCTATTCGTGAAGACATATTATATGCATAATTTTATGGTAATGAAAATTTATGAATACAAAGGTTATTCCACATCATTTGGAAGTAATAACACCCTTCAACTATTCAATCCTAGTATTCTTTTTTGAATTTAATAAATAACATTATAAGTTTTAAATTAAGAGAATACACTTAAACATGTCTAGCTTATAGCTACACATTTATTATTTTGTATTTTTATAATCTAGTATTTAATGAACCTAATTTTTCTACAATTCAAAAATAATATTACTTTTCCATACCTCCTTAAAACACTTATGATATAGTTTAGAATATTCTCAAAGCAAGATGATAAATATCTTATTACAAGACACTTTCTAAGTGTCTTGTTTGAAGTTAAAAATTATATTATCATGTACTAATTCTTAAAAAATGGTATGATTAAATAGTGGAAGGGCCTTATAACATATAAATTGTGTAAAATCAATTTTATATCCATATTTTCGCAATTAAAAATCAGGCTTCTGAGACACCTCTGCGGATAGGTTTGATCCGATTAGGACAACATTTTATATTCATTTTCATAACTAACGGATATTAAAGTTTTACAATTCATAATTAAGTCTAACTATTAAAAATAAGGTGTTTTTGTACACATTGGTCACGCAATGCAAGGATCTCATAGCTTGGCCTGGATGGGAGGTAGCTTGTGTCTCATTGCTATGGAGAAGCTAACAAGGTAGCGAATAAGTTAGCCAACATGGTGATGAACGATAAATTCACCCATTTCACATGTCTCTTTCACCCACTTTTAGCTCGTATAATAACTTAATCTTTAGGATTTTTACTTGTTTTATTTATGTTTTGTAGGAAATAACTCCACATCAAGCAAACGTCACGGAAAGGGACGGAGACGGGACAAAACGAAGAAAAACAGCGAAAACCGACAAAAACCGACAAAAAGGGACAAACCGGGGGCCACGGCCACCGTGCCAGTGAAGTGGCACGGTGTGGCCGTGCCACGTGGCACGGTCGTGCCTCCCCCCGCAGTTCGTCGTCTGCTTAGTTCTATTTAAGGCCCGTTCGGGGCATTTGTTTGGGGGGTCGCACGGGGGTTGCTTGAAGCTTCTCTCTGGCGATTTTTAGGGTAGTTTAGGTTAGATTTTAGTTAATAAGGAGGATTAGTTTAGGATTGAAGATTGTAATCTTGGATTCAACCTTTGGATTTCAAGTTCCTTCATCAATTCAAGACTAAGTTTTCTTCCACTTTCTCTATTTATTTCATTATTGTTCTTATTTATGTTTTGTTGTTTTAATTCTTATATTTGTTTTGTTTTGTTTATATGTTTAGTTTTTGTTGTTAATTCATGTTATTTAGTTGTTTAGATTTGTTTTATTTCATTCTCTTTGTTTTGTTCTTCAAGTTCATGTTCTTGTTTGTTAGTTTAGGTTTTCATGTATTTGTGAAATTTTGTTGGTAGATTGTGTTCGCTTGGATTGTAATTAGCCTCTTGATGGCTAACTAATCTTGTATTTGGCCTAACCATACCTAATCTATGCCTAAAACTTAGAGTTTTCCTTCACGCCCGCCAAGTGTTCGATGAAATGCTTGAGAGAGCTTTCATCCATATTTTTATACGATTGACTTATACTGAGAGGTGAGGTCAATTAGCTAGTGTGGAAGAGGGAATAGCCGAGTTCGGGACATGAAAATAGTATCCGAATCGAGTTAGATCCGGGGTTGCTAGTTTTGTGGTCTAATTGGACTAACCCCATGAAAATATGTGGTTAGGCTAACTAGACTAGCTCATGACCCTTGAGAGAGGGCTTGAGTGGCCTTTGATGGTGCAACTGATCATCTCTAGTTCGTGATGTAGTTTGGGTAGGTTAGGACTCGTCTTGATTAGTTGGTTCGTCCATTGGTCAAATCACAACTCCAAATCGCTTTTTCTATGTTTGTTAGTGTAGTTTAGTTTTCCCTCATTCGGCTTTGATCTCTCCTAGATTGATACGCTCTAGTGAACTCTGATAGTTGGAAACACAATTCCCTGCAGACGACACCCCAAGTACTCAACGATACACCTTGCACTTGGGGTTTATAAATATTAAAACTCTGTTTTTCTTACAACACATGGAAGTTGTAATGAATAATTAGTAATATCAATTAATTTTTCTAATGAAATCAGCAAGATAAGAAGCAGCCGAGCCTCCATCTACAATAGCTTGCTTGCAAATTTCTTGTAAATTTTTTCCTCTATTGACCATCTCTTTTAATTCGCTCACCATCTTGTAAATCCATAAATTTCCTCACAAGTTGTGCTATTTCATGTCTTGTGACTGAAGCATCCTTATGATCATTGTTGACCACTCTCATTCCAATCTTCCAGTCACTCACTATTTGCTTACTATTGGAAAATTGATCCCCAGCAATAGGACAAGCGAGCATGGGAACACCAGCATAGACACCTTCCCTAGTAGAATTCCACCCACAATGAGTCCAAAACCCACCAACAGAAGGATGGCAAAGCACCTTTAATTGATCACACCATGGTACCAGACACCCTAATTCACCAATACCACCTTTAAATCGAGTGCAATCACCACGGGTTACCCACAAGAACCTCACACCACTTTCCTTAATTCCAGCAACAATCTCGTCCAGCTGTATACTCGAAATTGAACGAAAACTTCCTTGTGAAATGTATAATACTGATCGTTGGGGTTGAGAATCCAACCACTCGAAGTAGCTTTGGTTTTCATGATATTTTGGTTTATCTCCACATACATCATCATCGGATTGAAGCTTGAAGAATGGTATCATTGGGCCAATAGGGTAGATTGGGAGTGGTAGCCTTGTTTTTAGAGCATTGATCACTGGCTCTTCAAGTTCATGGATTGATGTGAATAGCAGACATTGAGCATTGTTTACAACTGACATGGCTTCACGAAACTAGGGCAACATCTTTCTACGAACTTCATCAAATAATGTTGGCAAGTCTGCAATAGATGTTGGAGGAAGCCCTGGAATATAATCCACCTTCTCCTTTCCTTTTTCTGGTATCAAACCCTTAATTAAGTAGGTCTCAATGTCAAAAGATCATCTATGAGCTATTGCATGTTTTTAAGAAAAAAAGATCATCTGTGAGTTACTGCATGTTTTTTAGAAAGAAAAAAGCAGAGAGGGAGAACAGAAAATTAGAGCACTCTAGATTATAGTTGTGGAATATTAGAAATAGCAATAAAGTTCCGAAGCTTATATGAAGTCTACGAAAGGCCTTACATGCAGTCTGATAAGAATAGATACAACGTTTGATCTTTTTGTATGGATTTTAAATACAAGTTACACGATTGCATTTTAAAAATAGAAGTCACACAATTGTCTAACTTAACGCCTTATGTGTGCCATGCGTGTTGTTCTCCAATCAATAAGTGAATCGAACCCCACCCCCTCCTCAGTCCTCACCTTTTAGCCTTGTTTTTAGAGCATTGATCACTGGCGTCTTCACCAGAACAATTCTATGGATCACAATCACCTCAGTGATTCGATCAAAGAGCAGAATTACAATAGCAAACGACTTTTACCTCTCAATGTGTTTATGAGTACATTGTTTACATACTGACATAGCCGGCTCCTCCTTGAAGACAGAAACCCTAAATCCGAAAGAGGAAAAGCACGTGGCACATGGCACGGTTTCTGGCACGGCACCCCCGTGCCAAACTTGGCATCAAACTAATTTTGGGTTGGACCAAAATCTCCAATCTTCAAAGTCGCCATCGTCTCACCCCAGGGTGATGCCCCCTATGGGGCTATGCCCCGCAGGGTTGCGGAGTTCAAGCAATGCTTGAACTTAGCTCTGGAACTTTCCTTCATAATCACAGTAGATGCCTGCAAGACATCTCCTTGCCTCCTTCAGCAGAATCCTACTCTTTGAGACCTTCAGAACTCCACCTTCAGCTGAATATTTGCACCCCTTGAGGTTACGCTTCAAGTCAGGAACGTGACGAACATTCGGTCCTCATCATGAGTCTTGATTTTAACAGTACCAATTCCAGTTACATTACATGGGCATTATTGCCCAGCTGAATCAACTGGATCATATGTTGTCCTTGTGAGGACACATATGATAGGTACAAAATCAAGAATCCATCGCTCCCCCCTTCTAGCAAACAGAACGTCAGAATCAGATTTGAAGCTTGCATCTTCCTCTTTCTCCTTCTTCTTTTGCAGTTTCCAGCAGTTAGCAATAATATGACCACAGTAAAAAAGCATGAGAGACTTAGAACGGTTCTTACTCCTATTACCGAACCCCTTACTGCTAATCCTTCAGCAGAATTGAATGTCAAGATCAAACTCTAGGTTTGACTTAACATCAAACGATATAGTAGGAATATAAGAAGGGGGTAGCAAAATAGCAACTTTCACATCTAGACTCTCCAAGTCAACGAATGCTTTTTACCTTCAGCCATACGAAAGTCCTTCAAACGGATCTTGTTGGCGAAAGAGTTCCTTCCACCGCATGTCTTATCAAGCACCTCTGATGCCAAGCACAACTGTATGGCTGAAATAGCTCCAATTCGTCCTCCGTGATCTCTTTTGTATGGATGAGGTCCCTTCAGAACCTTCCACAAGTGAATGAGAACTGCTCTCATCGATTCCAGAGCGAATTTTGAATATCTACCCTCATGATAGAAGAAGCTCTGATACCACAATTGTAGCGGAAGCTCAGAAACTTAACGCCTAACGTATGTGTGAGCAGGAAAGTGCTCAGTGTGAATTACAATCTCTCTATTGTAATCTCTCACAAACGACTTTTACCTCTCAATGTGTTTATGAGTCAATAAGGCTTGAATCGAACCCCTAGCCGCCCCCTCCTCAGAAACCCTAGCCCATCCGAAAGAGGCGGCACACGTTTTCATTTGTGGCAAAACTTGGCAAGCATGGGCTCCCCGTGCCGATACTCGAGATTTTGGGCCATAAAACCCAACAGGGTTGTACCTCATCCAAGTCCGTTTGTATATGCTATGCTTATTCGCTTTTGTCTTGTAAATAGAGAAATTTATCATAGAACAACACTATTTTTTTTAAAAAATCTATAGCCCTATTCTTTTATTGACAACAACGACAACTCGACTCTGATAGCAAAGAAATCCAAGACCAAAAAATTGCTTTGGACATCTTCTATGGTCAATATTTTGATATAGACTTATTTGGTTCATATACATTTCATATTAGTTACTACGTAGATGAAACAGAACCCAGAAGGGACCAAAGAGAGATCTACAAGAAAAAAGAGCAAAAAATAACACTCAATTGTTTGATTAGTTAGGAAGAGATTGAAATTACCCGAGGCATCCAAATGAAGAGGAAGATGACCATGTTGAACCAGCAACTCTAAGTGATAATAAACAGTGAACACAGAAGCCGACTGCGTAAAGAGCGACGCCACCAGGATATTCCTCTTGTTTCCGACGCCGACAACCCAGGCGATGAAGGCATCGTAGATAATAGCAGTAGCCGTAGGTTGAAGGCGGTCAAAGAGCTGCTCAAATGGATCCTGGAGTTTGGTATTCACAGCTTCATAGAACCCAGGGGAGTTGGCGGCGCGGCCAATCTCGGAGGGGATCACCTGAGGGACGCCGACGAGGCGGAGGTTGGTGGGCGGCGAAGGGTGGAGCTCGGCGGTGAGGATGCCGCGCCATTCTTCGGTGACAATGAAAGAGATGAGGAGGTCGGGTTGAGAAGAGAGGATGAGGGAGCAGAGGTTGAGCATCGGGTTTATGTGGCCTCTCCCTGGATATGGCAGCGCCACCAGGTGGCGGTGGTGGCCACGGCGGATGTTGGCGGTGCTGTTTGCTTCATTGTCCATTTCCGGCACACAAGTCGCAGTTATTTGAATCTGATTCGGAGGGGAAAACTAGGGGGCGGGAGTTGTTTGGGAGGTGGGGGCCCCTACACTGTCGGCCTCACCTTTTGGGCCACTTATATATTTATATATCATGAAGTAAATTGGAAATAGGGGATTTTTTTAAATTTTCTTTTTTTTGGAAGTTGAGAAAGAATTGAAAAGATGAGAGTGAGCCCTGGGAGTTGGATAGTAAAAGGTTCGGGGTGGACATGGGGATGGTATGGGTGGGCTATACCCATACACACATTTTATCTAAAAAGGTGATGATACCTAACTTATGCCTAATATATGGTCTTGCTATCCATATAGATTCTGCCCATATGGATATCACCGACATGGGTATTGCCTACATGGGTATTATCCATAGATACTCATGGGTTTGCTTGGGCTATCCATTGTTTATATGCAATATTTTATTGGATCAGATTAAATATATTTTTTAGGCCCTGTTCTATTTCGCGTTTGTTAGGATTTAGTTAAAAGTTTACATCTCTTTACAGTTTCTTACATCTCCTTACATCTTCATACATCTCCTCACATCTCATAGATTTTCTATAATATTCATTTGTTTTAGTTACATAAATATGTATATTTTTTTAATGATACTACCAATATACAAAATTTATAAATATCTTATGAACACAATATTTACATAACCATAAAAACATAATATAACGACGTAAATTATATTTGAGTTTCGACATGAAATATATATTATTATAGATGACCATACAGTTATTTATATTTAAAATTATTTACTTAAAATAGAAATTTATTTGAAGAGTTGTATTCAATTTTGTCAAAAAAGTTTGTTTTATTTTTTGGGTTATACTTTGCTTATTCGATCAAGCTAATTAATGTTCATATAAAAAATCTTGGACGAAATTTTATTCACCAAATTTATGGGGATTAATATATTTTATTGTCGTGTAATTAACTTAATTAATTATTTATTTTTAATAAGTATATTATTTTAATATTATTATTTTTCATCCAAAATGTTCATTGTAAAACAAATTATACTATACAACTATTCAACAATTCAATAACTCCTTACATTCATCCTTACAACTCCTTACAGCTTCTTACAATTCCTTACATCTCCTTACAGCTCCTCACAGCTCCTTACAGTTTCTTACAGCTCCTTACATCTCTTTACATCCATCTATCTATTTATCTAAAACGCGAAATAGAACAGGCCCTTAAAAGATTGGACTACTGTTAAGTAAATGTAAATACTAAATCCCATAGTGTCATTTAGGGGTGTTCATCGGTTCAAATCTGGACCGAACCGGACCGGATCGGGTTGGACGGACGACCGAATAAAAGGAAAGTTATGAACCGTGGACCGGACCGAATAAGTCAAAGACCGAACAAAAAAACCCGGACCGGACCGAGTTGTCAACCCAGCAAATTTTTACGATATGAACATCTTATATTTATTTAATATGAACAATTTCAACATTTTTTCACCATGAAAAACAAATCAATATTCTTGAACGTTTGAGAAATTATAAGTTGCAAAAGAAAATTAAAATTGAATAAGTAAAAAGTCGGTTTTCAAAATTTTTTTATTCGATCCTCGGTCCGGACCGGACTGGACCGAAGACCGAATAAAAAAAATTTGTGGACCGCGGACCGGACCGAATTCATTCGGTCCGATCCGGTCCGGTCCAGTCTAAGCCGGTCTTCGGTCCGGTCCGGATTTGGACCAAATAATGAACACCTCTAGTGTCATTGCTAATCAACAATTTTTTTAAAGCCCTATTGTCATCCGATTAATGAACTTGAATATGTCATTTTTATAGTTCTATCAACAATTTTCACCCACTTTGGTGTTAGTGGCAGACTTCGTCTTTGTTACGTTGAAATATTTATAGCGAATTTCATGATTCTTTTTTTTTCTTTATTATTTATTTTTTAAAGTACTTTGGTTAACTGATATAAGGCCTACGGATATAAGCCCAGAGCCAAGCCAGAATATATATAAACTTTTGGCACACCACATTCTGTGCGCCAAAGACATAAATTGGGAAACGAAAGCCTTGCACCAAAATCCTCAACTTTGAAAGCCATTACCATCTGTACTTGAAAATGAAATCCATAAGAATATTTTGTGACTCTCATACCAAAAATATAAATTGGAAAACAAAAGTCATTGCCTTCTGTAATTGTTAATTGGCTAACGAAGACAACTGGTGGTTGCCTCCTTACTACCTTCAATCTCATTTTGATCCTTGGCAAATTGATTGTTCATCACCATTCTTGTCATGTTCTCCATCAGAATAACAAAAACAGCACCAAGAATGAGGCTTATTTTTGGATGGAATTTTTGACGGAAAAAAGTGTATATTTTGACGGAAAAGTGGCTTTTTGACAGAAATTTTGATCAAAATTACATCCGTTAAAAAACCACTGGTCGAAAAGGCCATTTCGACCGATCCGTCAAAAATACCAACGGAAAAATTTTGACGGACTAACAGTCCGTCAAAATTACAATTGACGGGCCATATTGACGGACTAACAATCCGTCAATAGTCCGTCAATACGATCATGACGGAAATTTTGACCGAATGACAGTTCGTCAAAATATTTTTTGAAGGAAAAGATAGCTCGTCACAATCCCAAAGATTTGAGATATCAGGTTGGTGTCAAAGTTTTGACGGAAATTTCTGAGGGACTCCGTCACAAATTGTGACAGAAGTAGTATTTTCCCTCAAAATTTTTGACGGGATCCGTCAAAAAATCCGTCACATATTTGTCTTAAATTTCCAAAAAAAGAAAATATTTATTTTTGGAAGATGCTAAGTGGAGCAATTTTGTTTTGTTCACATATTTAAAATATTTTCAATTTTCAAATATGAAATAAATATTTTGAATATAAATTTGAACTTCATCTAATTCTTTTTCTTCATCACAACAAAATATATATACATTTCATTTTTTTTAATCACAAAAATATGAAAACATTACAAATAGCCCAATTAATTGATACAATCTAACACCAATACAAAGTCTTGAATAAATTTACAGAAATACTAAATATATTCCTTCCCTAACATTTTTCCCTCATTGGCTCATACAGTCATACTGACAAACTGTAACTCTACCCTCCTACCTCGCCCCTTCTCTGTAATTTTTTTGTGGCTTAAACTAAACCGGTGAAAACGAAAACCAAAAAAAAAAAAAAAAACAACCAAGATGTCTACAAAAAATTATCTAAAAACAAAATATAGAAATCATCCACAGATAAATTCTTCCATCAAAGGGAGAAAAAAAGGAGAGAATTTGCATTGATTTCTCTCAGTCTTCTCCATTCTCGATTCAACAACCTGAAATTTAAATTAAAAAATTAATAGAATCTTTTTGATGTCCAAAACATTTATAGTTGGATCTGTAATTTGAAATCAAAAAATTTTTATTTCAGTTCTTGAATTTTCAAATTAGAAAACTGTACTTTTCTGATAACAAATTTTAATTTTGAAAGTTTCAAGTTTCGATTCTTGAATTTGGGATTTGAAATTGTTAAATTTCAAATCCCAAATTAAAGATCAAAATTTTTTAAATTTTGAATATGGACATTTTATTTCAAAAATCCTAAAATTTCAGATCTAAAAAATAGAGACATGATGCTGGAGAAAGGGAGAAATATATAATCAAAATTTTTAAATCTAAGATATTGAGGAAGAGCAAGTTTACCAAATGAGAAGTCTAAGTCTAACTCATATCGATGTTCATGGTAAAGATACGTCGATTTGGAGGCAGAAATGCTTCAATGGCTTCCTTCCTCCAATGGTGGATTCAAATCTCTTTGGTGGTTGTGCCATGGTGGTGGGACTGTGGATTGGAGGCACGACAAAGATAGCTTTTGTATGTGTGTTGAAGTGAGAGAAAGAGTAATCATGGGTGATTCAAGAAGCAAAGAAAGGAAGGAGAAATCTAGAGAGAAGGGGGAAGCAGTACGTGGAGGGGGTGGGGGGATGGAAGGGGGGTGCTGTTCAGGAATAGGGGTTTAATTTTTGGGTGGAAAAAATTTGGATGAACCTAGAATTAAGCGAAGAGAGATCTTGACGAGCCCGTGAAAATCTTCAGGGGTTCCATCAAAGTAACTGGTAAGAAATAAAATTTCGTCAGTTTTTTTGATGGATCCGTCAAAAACTCAAAAGTAATTTTTGGCGTTCAACTTTCCGTCAAAAATTACATCGAGATCCGCACGGCCTGATACACTGTCAAAATCTATAATTTTCCGTCAAAATTTTTGACAGATCAAGTTTCCGTCATAATAATCTATCAAAAATTACATCGAAATCTGCACGACTTGCCACATCATCAAAATCCTTAATTTTTGTCAAAATTTCCGTCAAAATTTTTAACGCCTCGACTTTCTATCAAAATAGCCTATCAAAAATTACATCGAAATTTGCACAACTAACACACCGTCAGAATCCTTGATTTTCCGTCAAAATTTCTGTCAAAATTTTTGATGGATCAATTTTCCGTCAAAATCATCCGTCAAAATTTAAATGCAATGTTGCTTGATGCTTTTCAGCCTTGGTATCTAATGAGAAAAACAGCTATAAGAATATTAAACTATCAACATTAATCAATATTAGAATAACATATTTAATTAATATGAGACATTAACTTACTGTCAAACTATGGGAGTAACCAACTTTGTGCATACATCAAAGCCTTTATTGTTTGTGGATGAAGCTTGCCACGATGTGAACCAATTAGCCTCCCACTAATGCTGAAAGTAGATTTTAAGTCTACGGTCGAAATAGGTGTTGCAATTAAATCTCTTGCAATTGTCTGCAAAATGGGGTACTTTAGACTCCCATGGCTTTTCCACCATGCTAGTACATCGAAATCTCAGCTCCTAGGTAGGATCTTCTCCTCGCAAATAATAATCCAATTTCGATTTGATCATCATACTACTTTCTTCCCTCACAAAGAGATCAAATTTTGTCAAGGGGTCTTCATTAGCCTCAACATTAGTAGATGTCATGCTATGTCAAGATTCACTGGACTCAACCCCAACGCTTTTGTATGCATTAAATAACCCTTAACAATGGACTTTAATCCTTTCAGTCTCTCTCTCATATCTACCTCCATAAATTTGACGGAAGTAAAACTGCAATAGCTTCGACTTATACCTAGGATCCAAGACAATCGCAATGCCTAAAATTGCATTAATGTCATACCAATATTTATCAAATTTCTCTAACATTCTTGAAGCAATCAATTTCACATCAATGTCTCCACGACATAGCCATTGATCTAACACCAATTTGATTTTACACGCTTGTGGAAAGAAGACATTTGTAGTAGGATACCGATTCCCAGAAAACAACTGTCATATTATAAAATAGCTTTAATCTTTTGCACATATCAATAGCAAATTGCTAATCCTCCTATCTAGGCAAACTTTTGTAATGTTTATCGTATACTTTAGCAAGGCAAACACATCTTTATATTCTAAGCCGACCGATAACATCAAATAGGTAGAGTTCCATCCAGTGGGGCAATCTAATAAGAGCTTTTTCGAGCAAACAATCCCTAAATATTGGGCTGCATTTTCAAAAGTCTCCATTCTTTTGGGGGTGAGCGTCCAAAAGACCACACTTTCTCTTATATCCATTCTATTCCATCCCCAATCGCATCCAATCCCTCCTTTACTACCAAATTCAAAATATGAGCACAACAACGCATGTGGAGAAAAGATCCCTTAAGCATCAATGAATTAGGGGACAATTTACTCAACAACAAAGTAATCATTCAATCATTGCGCTACAATTATTGGTTAGCCTAGACAACTTCTTATCTAACTTCCATTAATTCCAACAAACATTCCTGAAGCATATCAGTAAGCACCTATGCCGTATGTGGGCATAAGCAAATCCGATAACACGACTTTGTAAAGTCTAAGAGTCATCAACAAAATGAGTTGTTATTGCCATAAAGCCCTTTTTGAGATTTGCAGACATACATGTCAGTAGTGATAGCAACTCTAGAAGCATTGGAGTTTAGGAACTCAAATGTCTTTTCTTTCTCAGAGTCATATATTTTCAAGATATCCCTTTTGATGGTACCCCTTGAAATCAGCTTAAATCTTGGCTCCAAAGAAAAGGCAAACCTTTTAAATACAATATGCTCAATTATAGTAAGGGGATATTCATGCATAATTATAGCTTGAGCTAATTCTCTTCCAGAGACCTCTTGATTAAAAGTATCTTCCTAAACCTTTTAAAAAGCTGAATTGAACAAAAATTGCATAATGTTCGTCAAGGTACTCTGCCAAAAAAGAAAAAGAAAAAAAGTCTAAGCAATACATTACCTTTTCAAGATTCAGATGGGACGTTAATTCACATGTGGATCTCACTAACAATCTTCTGTAACATGTGAATTCATCAATGCCTCTTGCATAGATTACAATAAGAGATGAATAGAATTGAAAGCTTTTTCGTAATAGCATCATTCTAGCTAGGTCTAAAGTCCATTTAATATTGAGACACATCACTTCGTTTGGAAAGTCTCAACAGTAACATTTCTGTGCAACAAATTAATCATTTCACTAATTTTATTGTTCTCGTCACACTTCCGAATTTACTTCCGCCTACTGTTCATATCACATTAATAATCATCTCAACCAAAACTTTAATCGGATGATTGATGATCTAAAAAATACTTTATAATATCTCTAACTATTTCTTTGTGTTATTATTTATTTGATATTACTACCCAAATGACTTAATGTACGTAGCACATATTAGGGATTTTATTGATGCACTTCTAAGGCCTTGAAGGGAAGATCAAAGAAGATATCTCAACTAGTGATGGAAAGGGAGAAAGAAGAGGGTCCACAGTTTGAGCTTGAATGTATGGATAAGTAATTAAGATTCTTGGATGAGATATCACCACCAAGAAGCTTAGAGCTCACCCTTAAGTTTAAAAGAGATAAGATATCACCACTCAATTAACCTTAAAGGATTCTTGATCATCACTTTAGTAAGCTAGTCTAGAGATAAGCAAGAGAGAGAAACACAAAGGAGGATAAGTAACTAGGATTCTTGGATGAGATATCACCACCAAGAAACCTAGAGCTCACTTTAAAGATTATAAGATATCACCACTCAAATAATCTTAGAAAGCCTCTTGATCACCACTCTAGTGAGCCATCCTAGAGATAAGCAAGACAGAAAACACAAGGGAGTCTAAACTCAACCAATTCATATATTCCCAAAAGTGGGTTACAAGCTGAGATCTCCCCACTTATATAGGCCTCTAACATTCAACAAAAACAAAGGGAAAACAAGGCCAAACAACCGGCCAAAAAGGAAAAGGGAAGGGGACCAAAAAGTAAGTAAGAATAAAAGCAAAAGCAAAAAGCTGTCAGCACTTTTCAAAACTGCAACATCAATTTCAAACAAGCATAACTTCCAAAATACTTGCCCAAATAAATTCATTCCAAAGCTATGAGAAAGCCCTAAGTGTCTATTTTCAGTTGAGACCTCTTGGAGCCTCTGATTCCCAGCCGTTGGAGAGTTGTACCTTGATAAAGACAAGTGACTCTCTACTACAGTCAGGCTGCACCTCTTCTGAACTTGCTTTCTTTTGGAACCTTAACCTGGGATTTGACTTGAAAATTTTTTTCTTCCCTTCAACTACACTCAAAAAGGATTCCAAAAAGTGGATTTTCAGGTTCCTAAGTTCATCCAAGGGTAGGAAAAATGGAACATCAAAACTGGGTACTGAAACTGTCAAACTGGGCAGTTTGTATAGCTGGACTTTGAGAGCTGAATTGGATAGGCAAATGGAGTCCAAATGACTTGAAATTTGCTTTATTGGAAAGATAACTTTCTGAACTTAAAATTCAAGGCAATAAAATGGATTTAAACCACCAAGAAGCAAGGTGATTAGGCTCACCAAGTTGTTGCACTTGCTGTCCGAAACTGATGCATAATGGCCTTGATCTTCTATGAGTTCTCTCACAACTTGGATGGCCTCTTGGACTACCTTAGGGTTGGATTGCCTTCGAACTTGATCGCCTTCATTGTTTCCCATGGATACATCATTTATTCACTAGTTGATCGCAACTGTCTTCTACTATATATGCTTCATATTTTCCCTTTTCAAATTATTCTAGTGATAAATAAGTTACTCATAAATTGTTATATATCACACATAAAATAACAAACATGTTAGAAATATCGAGATTCAAGAATTAAGAGTCACTCTTAAAGAGTGAAATAAAACATTAAACCATAAGTTCATCACCAATAATTCTAAACAAAGCACGTTGATCATGATTCTAAAGGAAATTCACTGGTAAAGTTGTTTTATATACTTTTAGACCAATACGTCACGTGAAGAGCAAAGTCACTTGAACAAAATTATTTTAAATAAACAGCAAAAAAAAAAAACTAATGACTAAATACTAATGCTCTATGGCTAACGACTAATAAAATCAGTGGATGGACCGATCTCGTACGGAATGCCCTGAGGGACGGTGACGGAGGGCCGGAGAGTTGAGCTCAGCGGTGAGGATGCCAAGCCACTCTTCGGTGACTACATCGAAGCAGATGAGGATCGGAGGTCGGCTTGAGAAGATAGGAGGGAGCAGAGGTTGAGCATTAGATATATATATATGACGCGTTGGTGGTGTTGGTGTTGGTGGCGGTGGCGGTGGTGGTTTTGGCTTTTTCCACCATTGGCATGTGCGAGTTTGGTGAAAGCAGCCAAAGCCAACGTACAGACGTGGGGAAGGCTAGGCTCGTACCCAAAAAAAAAAATAAAAAATAAATAAAACCTGAGTAAGGAGAGGCAGAGGGAGAGCTGCTTTCGTGCGCGCTTTGATTGAACAACTACAGGAGGCAATCATGGGCCCCTTAATCTGGATTTTGTGATATTGGTCATGTGTAGTGTTTTTGCATTGTTACGTCTCGTATTCTTTTTGTGAGTGATGTACATCAAGTTTCATTACTCACCTACTTTTTAATTTTCCTCTATTTTTTTTTAAGAAAAAGTACACATTAGAAATTTGGAACAAATTTTATACGTACTTTTATAATGTTCCTTTTCTATATTTGAATTAATTTTTAATGGTGATTTTTAAGTGATTCCTTTATATATCAAGTACAATGTGTCTACACATTTCCTACCAGTTCAGGTTGATAATAATAATAAAAAAGTAAGCGGACAACTTGATTTATACATTGCTTCACTATCCAAGCAGTTAATTAATTTATTGGACACTTTTATTTTAAGAAATTATTAAATACCTAATCACAACATGCATGGCTAACACTATTGCTCATACTAAATGACTAACAACTAATAAAATAGCTAATAGCTAGTAAAATCAACTAAAGCAGCTAATCTTGGCAAACGCATCAATATACCCGTATGGCAAGCTAGAAAATTTCCCTCTGGAAATCAGAGAGGTTAGAGGCAGCTGAACCTCCCTTCACAATTGCTTTCCTACAAATGTCTTGTATACTTTTTGCTCTATTCACCAACTCTTTCCGCTCGTCACCTTTGGAGTCCATGAATTTCTTCACCGTTTGCGCTATTTCATGCCTTGTAACTAAAGTCTCTTTAAGACCATTGTCCATTGCTTTCCATCCCATCTTCCAATCACTCACTATTAGCTTACTGTTTGGTACTTGATCCCAAAATATAGGGCAAGTAAGCATCGGAACACCAGCATAAACACCTTCCCAAGTAGAATTCCACCCACAATGCGTCCAAAATCCACCCACAGAAGGATGGCAAAGCACCTTTAATTGATCACACCATGGTACCAGATACCCTAATTCACCAATGCCATCTTTAAATCGCGAGCAATCACCACGGGTTACCCACAAGAACCGGACACCGCTTTCTTTAATTCCAGCAACAATTTCATCCATTTGAGCACTAGAAAGTGAAAGAAAGCTTCCTTGTGAAATGTACAGTACTGATCCTCGCGGTTGAGAGTCCAACCACTGAAAGTAGCTTCTGTCATCGTGACAGTTTGATGTACCTCTACGTATGCCATTCGATTGAAGCTTGAAATAGGGGATCATTGGGCCAACAGGGTAGATTGGGATTGGTAGCTTTGCTTTTAGAGCATCGATCACTTGTTCTTCAAGTTCATGGACTGATGTAAACAAAAGACAATGAGCTTTGTTTGCAATTGAAATGGCCTCGAAAACTCTACGTAAGACCTCTCTACCAGCTCCATGGAAAAACGTTGGCAAGTCCGCAATTGTTGTTGAAGGAAGTCCTGGAATGTAATCCACCTTCATTTTTCGTTTTCCTGGTAGCAATCCCATGTTAGATGTAGACACAGAAGATCATTAATTATATATGTAGGCACTAAAAAATTTAATATATGTATCATGTTAGAAATTAAATATAAATTGATTATTTGGGTCAGCTTATTTAATTAATTAATTTATTTAAATAAGTTAAGTCAAATCAACTTTCAAGTCACAATTCAAAGGACTACCAAGTCAATGGTCAAATTGACTATTAAATCGACGGTTAAATTGACTAGCAATCAAATGCCCAATTAACGGCCCAAAAAAACGAATAAGTTACAAATCCTAGTAAGGAAAAGGGATTCTTTCCCTATAAATAGAGCATTACTCCCTCTCACTCAGGGGGCTGAAAATTCACTTATTCTGAAGACATTCTGAAGACTCAAATGATTAATTTCTCTAGAAGAATACAACAAGCACACTCAAAGTATGTGTCATCTACTTTCGAAAATCAAAGAAAACTCATCTTAGCTAAGATTAAGCCTCTTTGGTCCTCTCAAAATCAAATTCATTGAAGTTCATTCACATGAAATCAGATCAATCAACTTATCGAGATTCAAGTTAATTATCCCTCTTTCAAACACAAATTGGATATCGAATTAGAGAAATTAGTTATTTGTCAATCTTATAACAAATATATAAGGATTATACCCATACCTTCTGAAAATCAATACAAATTCAATTTGTCCATATTTCTTATCTTATTTATTTTAGACTCGCAATTTGTGTTTATAATATCACATAATATTGTTCAACAAGAAAAACAATATAGATTATATTAATTCTTTATGGCCAAAATTGTGTGAGTGCAACACCTTTCCATTTTACAATGTCTTCATTTTTCTATTTAAGGATCCCCATCCTTTACTTCCGTATTTCTCTTTCAACAATAGCGGACGAGGGAGGGAAACCAAAAAGGAAAGAATTTGAAGAAAGCCCAAGCCTACAAAGTTGGCGCCAGATTGAATGTCAACCATAACATGATTGAGATACTATAACTATGTTTATTATTATACGGTATAATACTAAAGGATAATAATATTGTTGCATAATAAATAAAACTAAAATAAATCACTTTTTAATCTATTTCTTGTGAAAATTTGAAATTTAATAGTAAAATTCAACTTCAACAATGTAGATCAAAACTTGACTACTAATAACAAATATCAAAAGAAGATCGAATCTAAAATTTGTGTTCCAAATGTATTCATATATTGACATTTATCTTTACTATAATAATTTAGTCGACATATATCTCCACTATAACAATTGTCGGTTATTATTCGTTCTATAGATCTTATAAACTAGCATGGAACTTGTTTTTGGTATTTCGATTGCTGGAATATGATTTTGAGGAGACTTGGTTGTATGAGGTACAATTATAGTTGTAACTTCTCATTTGTTTTTGAGGAGACTCGGTTTTATGAGGTACTATTATAGTTGTCACTTCTCATTAGTTGGCATATTAAAGTTATTATTATCTTATATCTCATATATTGCTATTGTTTTTATTGAAAATTGTGTTAATGTGTTTATTGAATGGTTAATACATACCTTAAACTCCTAATATGCATTTGTAAAGTTATGGATCCATTTAGAATCCGTTTGAGATCCACAGACCCAATAGGTCTCGGAATGGATCCAACTTTTAAGATCCAATGGGTCTAGACTGGATCTGGACCCAAACCCAGATAATTAAAATGAGTTTGGATCTAAGAATATCTGATCCAGATCCTACCCATTGTCACCCCTAATTATACTAGGGTGTAAAGGAGTTGAGCCAAACTCGAGCTTTTATAGTAAATTCTTTTTATTTTATAATTCAAATATTTATGTAACTTAACTTGAAAATTATTGAAAAATTCTTTAATTTAAAATATTAAACTCTCACTAAGAAAAAGATATCAAGTGTATGCTTTAATATTAAACTATACACATTTAAACTAATACAAAGTATATAAATACCTATAGAACATAGGCTATTTTCTACCGAAAATACCTAAATGAACTTAATCGAGTCGAGATGAGCAAACCTCACTAGGCTTGAATTGGGCTCGGTTCGATTGGCATCCGAGACAAGCTTGAGCCATGAAGAGCTGAACTTTGGTCAAACTAAGCTCGAATTGATCTTTGACCGAGTCAAGCCGAAGGACTTGCTGAGAATTTTTTAAAGTCTTTACAGATTGATGGAACAGAATATTATAGAGCCGTAATAAAATTCTAAAGTTTTTGTAAATGCTCAACAGTTCGTACGAAAAAGCAAATATGCTTAACCAATGGTTTCAAGATGTTGCACATAAATTGTACGAAATCATCTTTTTCTCCATATTTTTTTACAATTATACAATTTTACGTAAATATATCTCCGCGGATGAGGTTGATCTGATTAGGGCTCACTTTTATTTTTAATCTTAACTTCTCTTATGTTTATATTGATATTTTTTATTTTAATCATGTTAGATCATATTGTATAAATTTTGAGGTCAAAGTTATGTGACTTTTTTAGATAATTTCACTCTCTTAGTTCTCTCCAACCCTAGCGCCGCCCTAGCGCCTCCCAGGTTGTGAGAGCCGTCTACCTCCCGGTCGGTGGGGTTTTTGTTACCTAGGCTTGCCTCAGTGTAGGCTTAACCTAGTCACGTAGTTGACTCCTGCCTTTCCCCTGGTGTTATTCCAATCTCTGGAATACTCGGCACGGAACAATTCCCCGAATACACCATGGCGGATGAATTAATGATTGAGTGGGAGAAACTCAAACTGACCAAGGAGGAAGAAGAAGCAGCTGATTACGAGGAGGAGATCGCTGAGGAACGCAAGGAGGAGATTGCCCTCAGTCTTCTCGGAAAGTTCCTTACACCCAATACGTTTAGCACCAAGGCAATGAAGACCGCTATGCAAGTAGTATGGAGACCCTCAAGAGGAATGGTGGTGAAGGAGTTGGACAAGAACCTATTTTTATTTCAATTTTTTCTGAAGAAAGATAAGGACTTTGCCCTAGATAAGGGGCCATGGGCTTTTGATGGCCATCTGCTCATCATGAAGGAATGGACTGGCACAGCGCAACTCTTGGACATCGTCTTCGACAAGACGGGGTTTTGGGTGAAAGCCTACGATGTCCCGGCAGTACGTCAGACAAGGGTCTTTGCAAAGTTTTTGGGAGACAAGGTAGGGACTTTCCTTAGGTGTGATGACAACGAACTACTAGGAACAGAAAAAGCCTTGTGTTTTAGAGCTGAAGTGGACGTATTGAAATCTCTGCAGAGGGGAGTTATGGTGAAGATTGATGGGATGGCCTTATGGATTAAATTCAAGTACTCAAAACTCCCAGATTTTTGCTATGGGTGTGGAGTCCTAGGCCATACACTAAAAGCATGCGAGGTGGTTGACCTCGAGACCCCGACATGTGAGCTCCAGTACGGGGCACGGCTTAGAGCCTCCCCGATGAAATCCTGACGAAGGAACGCAGAGATGGAGATGGCTGAGGAACGTAGGTTGTTTACTGCATTCTGAGCTCAACGTTCGAGCCATGCATCTCGGAAGCAACTAATCTTCATTGAAGGTTCTGGGGAGGGGAACCTGGAGAAGGAACATACTGTCCAGATGGTGATCGACGACGGGGATGTCAGGATACCCCCGGGTGACGTTTTCAAATGCAAGCTTGCGGATATGGGTAGGGTGGTGGGTTGCGACAGGGTCCGGGTGGTGGAAACAAGTGCTGGAAAAAATGATACCTATCTCGAACAGGCGGAGGTTGCTAGACAACCTCGCCAGGATCAATGTTAGTTTTGTGCTTAAACTGTCGAGGGTTGGGCGAGACCCAGGTAATTAAAGACCTTCGCGCGTTATTGCGAAGGTTCTCGCCCCGGTTTGTCTTTTTATCGGAAACCAAAAGAAGTAAGATTGGGATGGAGACAATTTTGGTGCAGTTAGGTGACTACCACGGTGCTTTCGTGGATGCCAGAGGCCGTTCGGGGGGTCTAGCGCTCTTGTGGGACAAAAATCTTGAACTCATAGTGGTGTCCTACTCCTCACACCACATCGATGCGACGTTGAAATGGCATAATCAAGACCCACTGTGGTGGTTCACGGGGGTATATGGCTAGCTGGAGAACTAACAAAAGCACCGTATGGGAAAGATGATTGCCAACTTAAAGACACACATGGACCTCCCTTGGCTGGTGGGAGTGGATTTAAATGAAATCTTCTATCATAGCGAGAAGGCAGGAGGACCTCTGAGAGCCCAGGCGCACATTGATGCTTTCAGAGATGCCTTCCTTGATAATGACCTACACGACTTAGGTTTTTCTGGGTATGAGTTCACGTGGTGCAACAAACGGGTGGGAGCGGAAGTAGTGGAGGAACGCCTTGACCGGTTCTGCGCCTCCACAGAGCGGTCCATTCAATTCCCCGAGGCTCGAGTCCAACACATAGACTCGTACATATCAGACCATCTACCCATCCTATTACGTTGCAAGCCACGGAATTGGGAAGCTACTTGAAGGGGATCCCGTTTCAGATTTGAAAATATGTGGGCAACCAACCCGTGTATCAACGAGGTCATAGTGTCAGCTTGGAGGGCTCCCTAGGACGATGACCCAGTGGATAGCTTGAAGTAACTCACTGGAATAAGGAACATCTCGGTAATGTTGGTACGGAGATTAGAAAGCTCGAGGCTCAGCTTGCCCATGAGCGCGACGTCCAGAAACGGAAAGACATGCTGGAAAGCATTCGGGAATGGCGCAAGAGAGAGGAGATTTTATGGTGGCAACGGGCTAGGTCCGACTACCTAAAATATGGGGACTCTAATACTAGATTGTTTAACTCACGAGCCACCATGCGTAGGGGTGTGCAAAACCGGTTAACCGAAGCTCCGGTTAACTGAAAATCGGTTAACCGGTTTTTCGGTTCAAAAAAATTTTGACCCGTAAACGAACCCAAAATTTTGGTTAACCGTTTTCCGTTAACCGAAAATTTCGGTTTGTCCAAAACCCGAACTGTAACCAAACCGAAAATTTCGGTTAACCGGCTTTTTGGTTCGGTTAATCGATTTTTTGATTCGATTACCGGTTAATCGTTTATAAATAATAAAAAACTTATACTTTCTTACCTAAATTTGTCATTCTTCTATGTTTAAATTCTTTTTATAAAAATTAAACTTTGGTTACCATTTATAAATAATAAACAGTGCACTTTCTTACCGAAATTTTTTATTTTTTATGTATAATTTTTTTAAAAATAAAATTATTTTCAGTTCAGTTAACCGATTCAAATAATCCGATCGTAACCGAACCGAAAACCAAAAAAAATTTTCGATTCGGTTAACTTTTTTAAAAATTTTTTTAGTTAACCGGTTTTTCGGCTCGACTTTTTCAGTTTTTCGGCTCGACTTTCAGTTTCGAATTTTTTTGTACGCCCCTAACCATGCGGCGGGCCAGGAACTATATTGAAGCCCTTACTGACGACGAGGGGTACAATAAACTGAATCGGAAGGTATTACGCAAACCATTGTTAACTACTTCCCGGGCCTCTTTTCGGCCTTCCCTCAGTATGATATGGATGAGGTGATTAATGCGGTGATCACTCGTATTACACCCGAAATGAACACTAAGCTTTGCATGGCCTATACAAGAGACGAGATTGAGAAAGCCCTAAAGTAAATGCATCCACACAAAGCCCGGGGACCGGATGGCATGAACCCGTTCTTCTATCAACGCTTCTAGGAATTTATTGGAGATGATGTAGTGGCGGCAGTGCTTGCAATCTTGAACGGACATGCTATTCCTCCAAGTTTCAACCACACTTTTGTTGATTTGATTCCCGAGAAACCGTGCCCAACGCATATTTCGGAGTTTCGACCGATTAGTTTATGTAACGTGGCCTACAAGCTCGTGAAAAGGTCATTGTAAATCGTCTTAAGCTTATCTTGTCGTGTATAATTTCTTAAACGCAAGGAGCGTTCACACAAGGGCGCCTGATAACTGATAATATCCTTATTGCATTTGAAACTTTTCACGCTATGCGATTGGACTCCAGTTGGTAGGGGGCAATGGCAATCAAGTTAGATATGTCGAAGGCGTATGACAGGGTTGAATGGCCTTTCTTAAAGAAAGCTATGGTTGGGTTGAGCTCACCATGAGATGTGTTCGTTCAGCCTCTTTCTCGTTCCTGGTTAATGGAGTACCCCGAGGACATATTGTACCCAGTTGTGGAATTCGGCAAGGGGATCCGTTGTCCCCGAATTTATTTCTTTTTTGTGCGGAGGGGCTTATGGGTCTGTAGTGACAGGCAGAGGAGAGGTGCCGTTCATGAGTTTCGGGTGTGCCCAAATGCTCCGGTAATTTCTCACCTATGCTTTGCGGACGATACTCTAATTTTTTGTGGTGCAGATCTCCCCCAAGCCAATGCAGTGAAGGACGCGTTACATAACTACGAAAGGGAGTCGGGCCAGTGTGTGAACTACACAAAAATGGATGTCTTGTTCAGCAAAGGGGTCGGCGAGGACAGACGAAATGCAATTACACTAGCCTTGGACATCCGAGAGGTTTTATCGTATCAGAAATACTTGGGCCTTCCGACGTTCGTTGGTCGATCCCAAAGGAAACCATTCCTCTTCATCGTGGACTGCATTAAAAAGCGCTTAGGGGGGTTCATGGAGAGACTAGTATCCTGTGCAGGACGGGAAGTGCTAATCAAAGCTGTAGTTCAAGCCATCCCATCGTATGCCATGAGTGTATTTTGTTTCACCAAGGATCTCTTCAATACCATTCAAGCGACGATAAATCGGTTCTGGTGGGGACATAAACATGAGGATCGTAAGCTTCATTGACTGGGAAGTTCGAAACTTTGTCGAAGTAAAGCTGAAGGAGGAATGGGGTTTAGAGATATGGGGCTTTTAATAGAGCTTTACTAGCAAAGCAACTCTGGAGATTGATCACTCATCCCTCTTCGCTTGTAAGCCAGGTTCTGGGGGCAAAATACTTCCCTAATGGTTGTGTTTTCGATGCCACCTTAGGCCCTAGGCCCATGGCCTAGTTACACATGGAGGAGCATTTGGGGGGTGAAGGATGTCTTAGTGGCTGGCACACGATGACTCGTTGGCAATGGCAGCCAAATAGATATATGGGGATCTAGATGGTTTCCTAGACCCAAGTCCTTTGCGGTGATAGCGACTAAACTGGAAAATCCCCAAGTCATTAAGGTTAGTGAACTACTCAACTATGCTAGCACTACATGGCACGAGGAGCTCATCCAGGACACATTCATTCCTTATGATGCAAAGTTAATTCTTAGCCTTCCTTTGTGTGACCAGTGGCCTCAAGACAAACTGATATGACACTCCACGACCAATGGGGTATTCTTAATTAAATCAGCCTACGATTTGATTGTAATGGAAATGATTAGTAGGGAGGGCGAATCATCTATGCACGATAAACAACTGTGGCGGTCCATCTGGGACCCCGAAATCCCCCCACGGATCAAGCTTTTCACTTGGCAGTTGTGCAAGGGCATCCTCCCCTCGTGTGGAATACTGCTATGAGAATCTAGGGATTCAATATGCAGTGCACTATATGTGGGCATCCTGAAGAGACCGACATGCATGCTCCCTTCGAATGCCCTTTAGCCATGAGCATATGGGAAGGCAGTGAGCTCCCCCTGCAGTCATGGAATTCAAGTTTTTGATGTCCACTGGATTGCTTCATAAAGGCCAAGAACAACCTATCATGGGAAGAAGTTGGGGATTTCATTGCGATTTTATGGGAAATTTGAAATGCCCGTAACCGGTTCATTTTTAGAACCCCAGATAAAAGCCTTGGGGTGTTGAGTAAGCGAGCCGCTTCCTTTGTCCGTAGCTATCGAGCGTCACCGGAGCATGATCAAATAATAGGCGATCCGGCCCCTTCCTTATGGCAGCCGCCAGGTTCGGGGACGTATAAGCTTAACTTTGATAGGGGTTGTGTGGGGGAACGAGGTTGGGGATGGGGTTTTGTGATCCGTAACTCCAACGACTACGTAGTCATGGCTGGTGTGCAACAAGGCATGGGGTTCGCGGGACCCGAAGTAGAGGAAGCACGAACATGCATTTTTGGGCTTAAGAAGGCAACTGCAGCGGGGCTTACTAATATGGTGATCGAAGGGGACTGCCTATCACTAATCCAGAAGCTCAAAAACAAGCAAGTAGCAAATAATGTGTTAGGTTTTTTCATTCAGGAAGTCCCTAGACTAGTCTCCTTTTGTATTTTTTTTGCATGGTCGTTTGTTAAATGTCGAGGCAACAAGGTCACTCATGAGATGGCTCATTGGCAACCTTTTTGCTCGCGAGTAGGATTTGGGATGGGGACATTCCGGATAGCATTAATGCTAGAGCATCGGAAGATCTGTACGATTTTTTCAATGCACAATTAATATAACCCCCTCCTATTTTTCTTGATAAAAAAAAAATATATATTGTATAAATTTTGGGTTGATTTTATAAGCGTATTTAAAGTAACTGTTTCTCTTACATGTGCCCGTGTGATTGGCTAATGGCTATCCACTCGATAACTGATTCTCTCAAAACCTTCCATTTTAAAGTATATCCCATTTTTCTTTTTTTTTTTTTGTCTCTTGTCCTCCGCCATGTTCTCAATTATTTAACTTTGTTGCATTGTAGCTACTCCCAGTTATGTCTGAAGTTGACAAAGAACACACAAAACAAGATACACCAACATTCTAGCTAGGGATGACAACGGACCGGATTTAAATCGGATGTATAGCCATTCAAATCCGATCCAATTAATAATCGGATTTGAAAATCCAATCCAAATTCGACTCTGTCGGATCGGATGTTAAATCGGATTCGGATTGGTTTCAGATCGGATTAAATCCGGGTATAATCGGATATAATCCGATTATGTGTTTTTATTCAGTACTTACATAATTTTTTATTTCCAACCTTATTTTTGCTTACTTGTAAGTGCAATATTAAATACCTCTTTAATGTCAAATAACTTTTTATATTAAACATTTCAATGTGTTAAAGTAAAAATGTGTTGGAAAAAGAGAATACAAATGCACTTTAGAGTGAAAGGGATAGACAATAGTATAACAGCTGTAAGGAAAACTTTGATTGATAAAGATAAGAGAGCGACAAAAAGATCAGAAAAGAAGAAGAAATTAGCTAAGAAAGACGAGTATACTGCACATAGAGTGCAGACCTTATGCGGATTTTTTGAGAATTATCATATTAGAATTTTTCTATCTTCAAAAAAAGTTGAAATTATTAAAAAAAAAATTGGATCGGATGTTAATCAGATCGGATGGACTCTCCTCCAAAGCCGCTCGAATCAGAGTCGGATTCGGATTGTTTTTATCGGATTCTGAATCGAATTATTTTTTTAAAATTCGAATCGGATAATTTTACCTCGAATCAGATCCGATTTGCATCGAATTCGAACTATTATCCCTAATTCTAGCCCAAAGAACAAACTAAAACTAAATTAATTAATAGTAATTAACTTATAATTGATATAAAATATTTTCATAAAATTCTTTTTTATAAAATATTTTCACAAATTTTCTTTTTATGGTCTCTTGAAATCAGTCTTCTTACTGACAGAAATATTTATAAAAGTAAGATTACCCCCTCATACTCCTCAAAAGTGTAACCTATAATGAGAAGCGGTGGTTTTGTAACTTATAATTGACCATGAACCGTCAAGAAATTGAGATTACCTGAGTCATCCAATTTCAAATCAAGAGGGAAATGGCCATGTTGAACCAGCAAATCGAAGTGAGACAACAGAGTGAACACAGAAGCCGACTGCGTAAAAAGCGACGCCACCGGAATATTCTTCTTGTTTCCGACGCGAACGACCCAACTCAAGAACGTATCATAGACAATAGCCGTGGCTGGCGGCTCGAGCCGGTCTAGGAGCCGCTCGAAGGGGTCCTGGAGCTTGGTGTTGGTGGCTTCGTAGAACCCGGTGAAGTCGGCGGCGCGGCCTATCTCGGAGGGGATCACCTGAGGGACGCCGACGAGTCGGAGGTTGGACGGCGGCGGAGGGTGGAGCTCGGCGGTGAGGAAGCCGAGCCATTCTTCGGTGACGACGAAGGAGATGAGGAGGTCGGGCTGAGAAGAGAGGAGGGAGCAGAGGTTGAGCATCGGGTTTATGTGGCCTCTCCCTGGGTACGGCATCGCCACCAGGTGACGGTGGTGGCTGCGGCGGAGGCTGGCGGCCCTTCTCGGTTCGTCCTCCATGTGCTTACTTTGCCCCCACGCGGCGCAATTATCAAATCTGATTTGAGAGGGGGACAAAGAGGCGGTGGGATTCGAGGCGCTTTTGCTTTGATAGAACGAGCTGGCCGGCGTTCGCGCCCTGCACCTTTCTATCCTGGATTTTGTTTTCTAATGGTTATAGAGTTACGTGTAATCATTTTTGTCTCTTTTTGTCACTTATGTATCAGAGTTTTGCTAAAAAGTGATATAATTATTATGCAATAGAATTAATTATATAATCTAATTATCAATATAATATAATAGAATAATAGTTACATTACAATATTTGATTATAAAATTTTTACAATTATAATGAGATGAATTCATTTACAAACAATATTACATTTATTCGTACAGTGAAGCACTTGCAATTTAAAAGTATATGTGCTATTCCTTTACTCTACAATGATGTTCTTGACTCTTTTTGTTGGGGACTCTCAGAAAGTGGCGATTTTACCACAAAGTCCGTCACGTGGCTTGCAGACGATAACGTTCGCCCAAACGAGCAACCTTGGAAATTCAATTGGATTTGGAAGTTGGACATAATGTCAAAATTAAAAATCTTTCTTTGGCAACTATACCATAATGCATTACCTTCTACAGGTATTATATTAAGACGAGGTCTTAATGTTGATCCTCGCTGTCCCTCTTGCCAAGATGATGTTGAATCATCATATTATATTTTTATCGAGTGCCACGTCACACAACAGGTACGGAATTTAGCAATTTTACACAATTAGTTACGTACTCTGTCGCTTAAAGATCATTTGAATAACATAAAATTCAATGCAATTTATTTGTATTACAAGCCTTTTATGGAGTATATGGAAAGGAAGAAATGCAATTATTTTTCGGCATGAGATCTTCTCCCCAATGGGTATTTTGCTGCAAGCAAAGCGCAATTATGCGGAGTGGAATTCTAGGAACGCTCCACTCCTTTCTCTTTCTCCATCTAATCTTCCATTAATCATCAGAGCTTCTATCAAGTGGGATGGTCTAAACCACAAGATGGATTCGTTAAAATCAACTTCGATGGTTCAAAATCATTTATAGCGGTAGGCGTAAGTATCCGAGGCTGGAGGAGGAATTTTATAATAGTAGTAGCAGATTCATGGAAGAGGCATCAATTATAGTTGCAAAAGCAACAGCAATGCGGGACGGATTCAAAGAAGCCGTTGTTATGGGATTCAAACATGCCATAATTGAAGAAGACAATAAACTGGTTATCCAATCAATTCGAGGAGAAGTCAAGGTACCATAACAAATACAATCGATTATTCAGGATATAAAGATATTCATCGAGAAACAAGTTAGAATTGAGTTCCATCATATATTTCGGGATGACAACATGGCTGCTAATTGGATGGCTAAATATGCATGTGCCTCTCATGAAACTGTGGTATCAACTATATAGGGATTTTCTCTTTATTTTAGCTGATGACAACATAAGTAGAACCCTTACGAGAAGTGTTGCCCAATGTTCAATGTACTTACCTTACCACCAAAAAAAAAAAAAAAATTGCTTTTAGTTTACCGACTTTAATTGTTTGTAGCTTTGTTGATAATTATCATCCAATATCTTATCATCGTGATTATGATGTTTCACATGAGACTTATTTTACTCTATTTTCTCTAAATTGTAATAGTGTAATATTATTCAAGTTTAGCAAATAGAGAGAGAAAAAGATGATGATGATGATGATGTGCGTGTTTGTGTGTGTGGGTATGTGTGTGTGTGTGTGTGTGTGTGTGTGTGTGTGTGAGAGAGAGAGAGAGAGAGAGAGAGAGAGAGAGATGATGATGATGTCCAGAATGTATAAAAATGGAGTTAAAATAATATGATCATAGTTTGAGTTAAAACTTTATCTAATATGGAGAGGAGAGAAGAGGGTGAGTGGGCTTCAAACCTTTAAAAACGTGGCAATGTAGTACTAAGAGATGGGAAGTCGAGGAGAGACAATGGAGAGAAGAGAGAAAAAGTTCCCAAATATAATAACTTATGGTTGGGTAGACTTTGATTTAAAGGTATGCAATCACAATAATTTAAGAAAAGCCAAGTAATTATATTTGTACAGATTGAGGTCAATATGATTACAATGCAATTTTGATTACATCCCTTAATGGTAACCAAACATAACAATGGAATTATCATTACTATTTTAATTGCATTAACACTTTGATTACACAGAACCAAACGAGCTATTAGGGTATGTCCTTTTCGTTGGGGAAAATGGAATAATAAGTAATGAAATAACGTGAAAAACATGGTATGTTTTTTGTAAGAATGAGAAGAAATGTAAAGAAGTGAGAAAAATTGTGAAAAACAAAGAAATATTACGTCAAGGTTTGAAAATCAGTTGAAAAAAGTGAGAAAAAGTGATACTCATATTTTATATTTAAGGAGTGGAAAAGAATATTAAAGTGTGGAAAAGAATAAGAGGAAATGAAATGAGGAGCCAATATTTACCCACAAAAAGAATAGACCCTTACCTGTATGTTGTTTTTTCTTCGTTAATTTTGAGAAGTACTAATTTATTAAAAACAATGTATTGTGTTTTGTGAGCAAAATTAATATTGTGTTTCCATAAGCTTCTTTTTAGATGGTTACTAGCTCATTCTGGTATTCTTCCCGAATTTTTAAATGAGTTATGATTTATAAGACTATTTTTAATTAGTCACCCATTTACATTATTATTCTTGTCTCTTTTTCCCACCAGCTTGTGTGATTTTTTGCCCCTAATTTTGAGAATTAACTATTAGAAAACATTGCATTGAACTTTGAGGACCATCAATTCTATTTCTTCATAGCTTTTAGATACTTACTGTACATCACAGTCTCGAATAAAATTGTTTTTGATAAATAGACACATATTTATATCTATTCGTTTTAGTTAGAGTTATATTTGCACGTAGAACTAGTAACTCAAAAATGGCCCAATAGGAATTCTTTGAGGTTCCGTTTGGTAATTAAAACGGTGACTTGGGGGGCGGGGGATTGAAGGTAAAAGGAAACTAATGTACTTGGCTGCTTCTATGTAAAAATATCCCAACTCATATAAAGAAGAATTTTTTGCTTTACAGAACAAAGAAAAACCTTTCATACAATTTGTAGCATGAGGCCTTGTTCTTCTCGATGAGATTTACGGATACTCTCTCTCATTCTGGTCATTCTTATTCATTCAACTATTTTTCTACTCCTTTAAAATTATGACAATTATACCATATAATTTATCTCTAAAACTTGCAATTCAATCCCATTTGTTCTCACTCCTTTTAATCCATTTCAACTCCGATCAACTCTAACTCATTTTAGCATCCAGCTCCAAAAATTTTACCTGAAAGAAAGAAGGCTCTAAGTTGGGGCAAGAAATTACCACCACACATGTAGCATGTGGGGGTCTGTTGGAGTCGCTTTAAAGGGAGAGATAAACCTATTTTTTCTTGTCTTACTTTCGCAGTCCCACTTGGAGATCGATGTTACAAGAGTCCTCTGTGTTCTTATACCCTAGTATACCATGAGTTCTTGGAAAGTCAACTGTATAAAAGGGGTGTAACTTGGCTGAGTGTAGTCGAACCTGAGCTTTGTTGGGCTTGAAACCAAGCCAAACTTTGATCGAACCAAGTTTTTAATCCACTTAGTCAAGTTCGAGCATTACCAGTAAATTTTTTATTTCATAATTCAAATCTTTACTCAACTCAACTTGAAAATTATTGAAAAAGTCTTCTTTAAAATATCACAGCTTCTACTCAAAGAAAAATTTAAGTATATGCTTTAATATTGAACTATAGATGTCCGAACTAATACAAAGTTTATGTATATCCATGGAACATAGGCTTTTCCATCCAAAATACCTATACGAGCTCAAGTGAGCTAAGACAAGAGGAGCCTCCCTTAACTCGGGCTCGGCTCGATAGATATCTCAGTTGAGCTGAACTTTTGATCAAACCGAGCTTTGATCGAGTCGAACCCAGGGGCTTGTCGACCCGACTTGATTCTTTTACAACCCTATCTAGACCATACACATGCACCACTCACACACCCTGTTGAGCTGGTATACGAACATGAACATGGACTTGTATTGACTTTTTTTTTTTTTGTTCAAATCCCACCACTTGATAGCAGCCATTGTAATATTTTATTTCCCTTTAGGCCATAATATTAACTTCCTTTCCTGCTGATGATTTGTCCCTACAATTAGCTCCGTTGTCTTTGCCATCTACACAACTTTTTTCTACCTATGAATTGAGCATATCTTTACTTTAGTATGACTGTATGAGACAGTCACAGAAAAGTATTCCAATTCTTCTCCATTCTTTTGGGTAATTGTTAGATACTTCTCAACGTTGTTTGCTTCAGTACACTATTTGGACAACTTCTTGTGTATTCCTACAAATCAATTACTCTAGTGGGGTAGCAAATTCGTTTTAAAATGGTGGACTACCACGCTATGACATCTTTCTTGTTCTCCTATCAAATAAATATGTTCTTTTACAATTGGTTATTAGTCTAATAGAGTCCTGAGCTTGTAACCTTATGCATAGTGAAGTTGAGTGCTGACCCAATGTGTAACGGTCATACTAAATGCCCATACTCACCATTGATTTGGCTATTACAATAGTGATTAATTATGTATTAATCCCCCGTAATCAGCGATTAGTTCTCCAATTTTGCTTGAGGCTATGTGCTACTATACATAGGGGTGTGGATCAAAGGGGTGCGACACACAACGAAGTAGAAAACACTTCCCTAGATCTATTCATCTCTCTGTCCTCCCCTCACATAACCGAACCATCTTTGAGGTTTGGGTTTTAATTGGATCATGAACCCCTGATGACTCTAGTAGCCACCATAACCGTGGATAGCGATCAAAAGATATAAGATCCAAGTTCAATTTCTGCAATCAATGTAATCTCTATTACCAACATTGAGCATTGGAAGAAGAGGTTTCATGACTTCCTGCAATAAGGGAGAAAAATTTAAAACCTTGAGCTTAATTATTTAATGTATGAGGGTTTGGCACGCTTTGATTTGATTTATTCATTCCTCTGAATGCTAAAGTAACTAATGCATTCAATAGTCCGAAGGGAATTGAGTGGTCAAAAATCTAACTAGCAAAGTTTTTTGCCGACAACATGCCAAACAACGTTGATAGACAATTCGAATGGTATCAAATCCAACCTAAACTTATCTTTGTTGCTTTGTTTGAAAATAGCGTTATCTGACTAAATATCAATTGATTCGAAGATAACTTGAATTAAAATCGATCCAACCAAATTGAAGCATAACTCAATTTTACTGATTTCTTACTGGTTGCCTAATTAGTGCCGAAGCAGTGAAACAATAAGCCTTATATTGGAGAAGTGTAATTGCCAAGAAGGTGTTACAAATGCCCTAAAAGAGGCTCGTTTTGGGGGTGAGCAATTTCGGATACCCACCCTCAAAATCGGGAACCAGACTCGGAATTGGTCAAATATGTTCCTTATTTTTCAGAATTGGAACAAGAACCACAGATTCTGATTCCATAATTTTGGAAACCGGTACCATAACTACTAGTTCCGGTTGTGATTTCAGGTACCTGCACCAATTATATACTTTTTCAAATTTTCATATTTGTTACTTATTTATTGTAAACAAAAAAATAATCAATCATGACACAAGGAGATTCATTTCAAGGTCTATAAACTACAAGTCTACAACACATCACTTTATAGCAAAAACCTACGAATTAAAGGTAGCAAATCTCATTCATTAAGATGCGATGCAAGTCTGGTTTGTTTATGTATTAAACAAGATCAAAAATAATAAATCAAGGTAGCAAATTATAAATTTTGACGTGAAAGCAAGCATAACAAATATAAATTTCTATGGAAGGGAAAATGTTTTTTAGGTTTTTGGGTTTGGGCTTTATGGAAGATTGGATTGTGACATTTTATTATATAAAAGATTAATAGAAGAATTGGGATGATATCTTAGGCTATGACATTTTTTTGTCATAATAGGTTCTCGGTTCCGGTTCCAGGTATTATTTTAGAAACCAGAATCGGAACTGATGAGACAGGTTCAGTTCGTTAATATTAGGAACCGAAGACAAAACCGTTTGACTAGTTCCGACTCTAAAATCAGACCTTTTTATTGGTTCCGGTCCAATTTTCAAATACCTGTTAGACATGCTCACCCCTAGCTCTTTTGATGCCTTCCCCTTTAACTTTTGGAATTTTCGTGGCTGCCTGCTGCACATGGCCACCAACCATAATTTATTTGGGTTCTTCAACTGACTTATTTTTCTCATGTGTATTTATTTTTATTATTATTAATTTCAAATTATGAGATTTAATATTTGGTCATTATTTTTTTCCATTTCGTTTATTTTTATTATTATTATTATTTGGATTTTGCAACTGACTTATTTTTTTTCATGTGTATTTATAGATTTCAAACATAATCTATTTGGGTTCTTCAACTGGATGTTCAATGATGATTTGATGAAGATGACAATGAAGGGGAAGAAGAGAGTTTAAATGGGAATAAATATGAAATGTCTTTGAGTTTGTTAAATTGTAATGCTCAAAATGTTAATTTTGTTATGATAATTTAGATTGTATAATTGAATTTGTGAGATATGAAGAAAAGGGGTTATCTTGTCTTAGTGTTTTTGAGTTTTTGGTTTGTTGTAATTCAGTCAATAATGGGAAATTCAAATTCTGATTGTGGTGGCCTTTGTCAAAATATGCTCCATAATATGTTATTAAATTTTTAAGAAAATTATACACCACTAATTTTATTATATTATTTTGTTTAATTACCAAATTCGCTTTTAAAACAGTAGACTGCCACGCTATGACATCTTTTTTTTCTCCTATCAAATAAATATGTTCTTTCACTAGTAGTTATTCCGTTATTTTTCTAATAGAGTCCTTATGCATATCGAAGTTGAGCACTGGAAGAAGAGACGTTTCATGACTTGCTGCAATCAGGGAGAACAGATTTACCACCTCGAGCTTAATTGTTGAATGTCTGAAGGTTTGTCACGCTTTGATTTGATGTATTCATTCCTTTGAATGTGAAAGTAATTCATTCAATAGTCCAAAGGGAATTGTGCGGCCAAAAATCTAACTAGCAAAGTTTTTTGCCGACAACATGCCAAAAAGGGTTGGTAGACAACTCGAATGGCATCAAATCCAACCTAGACTTGTTTTTGTTGCTTTGTTTGAAAATAGCGTTATCTGACTAAGGGCCTGTTCTTTTCGTAGGTAAATTTTGGATGGATAAAAAAGTGAAGTAGGTTGAGGTAGGTTGAAGTAAGTTGGGGTGGGGTTGAAGTAAGTTGAAGTGGGCTGAAACAGATTGAATTTTTTTCATGTGATAAATTAAAATTGATTAAAATTGTAGAAGTGAGTTGAAGTAGGTTGAAGTGAGTTGAAGTAGGTTGAGGTTGGTATTTCAGAATTGACCCATGAAAAGAACAGGGCCTAAATATCAATTTATTTGAAGATAACTTGAATTAAAATTGACCCAACCAAATTGAATCATAGCTTAATTTTGCTGATTTTAAGCTGGTTGTCTAATCAGTGCCAAAGCAGTGAAACAACAAGCCTTATATTGGAGAAGTGTAATTGCCAAGAAGGTGGTACAAGCCTTAAAAGAGGCTCGTTTTGGGGTGAGTAGTTTCAGATCTCCGCACTCAAAATCGAGAATCGAACCCGGAACTGGTCAAACAAGTTCCTCATTTTTCTAAACTAGAACAAGAACCACAGATTCCGGTTCCACAATTTTGAAAACGGGTACCATAACCACTGGTTCCGGTTATGATTTCAGGTAGCTACACCAATTATACACTTTTTCAAATTTTCGTATTTGGTACTTATTTATTGTAAACAAAAAAAATAATCAATCATAACACAAGGAGATTCATTTCAAGGTCTATAAACTACAGGTCTACAACACATCACTTTATAGCTAAAACCTACAAATTAAAGGTAGCAAATCTCATTCATTAAGATGCGATGTAAGCCTGTTTGTTCATTTATTAGACAAGATCAAAAATAATAAATCAAGGTAGCAAATTATAAATTTTGACGTGAAAGGAAGCATAACAAATATAAATTTCAATAGAAGGGAAAATGTTTTTAGATTTTTGGGTTTGGGCTTTATGGAATATTGGATTGTGATATTTTATTATATAAAAGATTAATAGAAGAATTGGGATTATATCTTAACAAGTTCTCGGTTCCGATTCCGGGTATAATTTTAGGAACTAGAATCGGAACTAACGAGATAAGTTCCTTAATATTAGGAACCGAAGACAAAACCGTTTGGAACCGAAGACAAAACCGTTTGACTAGTTCCGGTTATAAAATCGGACCTTTTTATTAGTTCCCATCTAATTTCAAAATACCCATTAGACATGCTCACCTCTAGCTCTTTCGATGCCTTCCCCTTTAACTTTCGGAATTTTTGTGGCTGCCTGCTGCACATGGCCACCGACCACCGTGTATTGTCAAAAATGTTAGGCTTGTTTACTAAGCTGGCCCAAAAATAGGCCCAACAGTGACCCAATTATCTTGGGTCAGTTATGCCCCTCTTAAAGACTAGACCAACTAGTTCAAATTAGATTAGATTGGCGTCATAAACCCATCCTTGTCAATTTATTCATTAAAAATTTATCTAATGTTAGAATTATGTTTGTTTATGAATTTTCTTTTTTTTGTTTATGAATTATGTTTGCTTATGAATTTTATCCTTGTCATTATTTTCTTTGTGTCAACTAGCCTAGTTGATAAACTCTTTAGAAGTTATTGTCAAAGGCCTGAATTCAAATCTCACCTACACTGAGCTTTACGCCTCATACACACCAAAAAAAGAAAAAATAAAAAGAACTCATAAAATTTTGCATGGTGTTGCTACCTAAGTTTTTCTAACGGTGGTATGTTTGCAAATTTTTGTTTCATTGTGTTATGAAACTAGTTAGTTTAGTAGCAGTGCTTAGGTCAATAATATTTGTCTCTCTAACTATGATACAATCTTTTATTTTGGAGTATTTCTTATTTTAAAAATCTATTTAGTGCCAAAACCACGAGTTATATAAATATTAATAAATATGAGACCTATTTGTCAATTTATGCGGCCCTATAGTTGATCTTCTCTCCTTTAGATGTAATTGATGTTTTTTCTGTTTTTGGAAGGAGGAGGGGGGGGGGGATTGAAAATAAAATCGATAATTATCTCCCCCAAACGTTTCACGTAAGAACCACGTCTGCAATGGTTTTTTGAGTCAAATATGTGATGTTACAATGAGGAAAAAGAAGAAGGGGGGGGGGGGTTCACTGTAACGTGGGGGAATATTATTATTACACACTGTCTTGATCGTTAATTTCCAACTCAATTTGTCCATATGTCTCCCCTCTTAAGTCTAAAATCATGCGGATTATTTTAACATTTTGGAATAACGTTTGCAGACTATATATGTGCTAAGTCGCCCAATGTGAGAGATACAACTATGAAATATCTATGTCGATAATATAATGATGTATATTTAAATTCAATCACTTACGATGACATCGAGTAGAAGTAATCGCATACAATAAATGGCATCAACAGAAATGTGAACTCACCAAAAATTAGTAGACTTGCAAGGCATTTAGCTTTGAATATGGTAATATCGGGAAAAAGATATTTAAGTTTCTAATTGACATTAGTTCTCTAATAAATGTATTGACACTTAAAGCATGTATCAGTTCATTAATTTCACATTGTGTTATAGCATGTGATAGATCTAAAAATATATTTTTTTCGATCACACAATAGATCTAAAAGTTGTATATAACAATATTACTTTTTGAGCTTTAGAAGAAATTGATAATACTATGTAATCTTTATAGATGTACACCATTAACGAGCATTTTAGTGAATCTTCATCAATTTTTGAATTTTCTCATCGTTAGTTCATATGAAGAAAAATGTGAGAAAATTTAAAAAAAGGCAGTAAATTATATGTCAAAAGACATCTCAAAATAAGTCGTTAAATTGATTCCAAGCCATTACAATAAGTAAGTAAGAAGGTAATTAAACACGTAAGCATAGCCATCGTAAGTTCATAATTAGGAGAAAAATCAAATATTTGATAGATCTAAAATTATCTACCTCTAATAATTTTGATTAAAAAGGAAACCTCGTGGCAGCTGCCAAGAAAAAAGCACATCTAATCACGAATTATTGTCCAACTATTGAGTATTTCCTCCTTTCCAATTGATTGGAAAAAGGACAGTGCATATGGGAATGTTGCTGATATTATTGGTTAATACTGATTAATGTCAACTAATTATGTGAGTGGGCAACTTGGCATTGATAAATAGAAAGGAGCAGGATCAACCATGTCACGTGAGCACCGTCCTCGTTTGTCGTCGTCTTACTTGTTCCGTTACCGACTGTTATTTGCAACCTTCAATGTTAGTTTGACACGTCACTAATTACAAAGGACACATGTTTGTTAATTTGTTGAGCCTTTAATTAGAATGAAAGTCATCAGTCGTAACTCCCAACTGTCACACACTTGACCAGTGCTTGACGAATTATTAGAGTACATGAATTATTAGAGCATGTATATGAGCAGTGTGTAGCTCTTTAATTAGCATTATTAGGCGCTCATAAATCATAATCTCTTCACATTATGCCTTCTTCCATTTTGAGGTTGGGCTAAGTCATTGGTCAAGATTTATATTGTGGACATGTGATCATTATAAATTTGATGACTATAAAAAAAAAAGGAATGAATTTTAGAAAAATAAATGAAATTATCATACATATTAGTCTAGATTTATAGACATGAAACTACTTAATAATTTGCCGTTATACTGTTTTTTTTTAAAAATAGTAAAAATTGATTTTATTTTATTTTTTTGGGGTGAAAAACAGTGGAAAAAGAGTTATAGTAACTGGAAAAGTTGCTTCAATATTGGCTAAACAGAGGATTTGATGAGTCATAATTGCCCCTTTCAGGATAGCTATTTAAATAATGGATACTTATTTAAGTAATAAATTATCCTTTTAATATTGCTATTAGCAGATAGCGATTGAAATTAATGGTTAAATAACATGTGCTTGGTAAATGGTTGGTTAGGTGATTACTACAGATACAAAAAGATATGGAAAATTTGTTTTTAAAAAAAAAAATTCACAATGGGTTATTTGACCAAAAATTATGGAAAGTCGTTTTGAAGGCCAAAAGATAATTCTATTACCTGTTCAGAAGTACTATTTGAAACGTTAAATATTACTGAAATGCTAGTCTGCACATTAACTTTTTGAATATTAACATTTTACTCACTATTATTTTAACCTGATCAAAATACTAACTGTTACTTCAAATATTGTTATCGTACACTACCTAAATAATGAGAACAAGAATTATACACTAAAATTATTTTCATTGTTAACAAATATTATTATATTTTAATTTTGATCTATAACTCCAATGGGGTTTGATTTGACGAATTTCCGTACGCAGTTAATTGATTATATAAGTAATTAATTTGCCTCGAATTCCGACAGTTCTAGCCTCTACCCCATCTTCCCTATGCAAAACAAGTTTAGTCGTCATCTTGTCTATAATAATGAGTTGCTATCAGCAATAACGGTTGATAGTGAATCCCAATTTTGTCATCCTTTCATTTTAATATTTTATTTAATTTACAAGGAAATAGAGTAGTTTTATTATATCGTTTTTAATAAATTTCTTGATAAAAAGCTTGGGTTTTTTGGGCATTATGTGGGTTTTGCCTTCTTGCCTTGATGTGAATTTTGGTGTCAGTTTTTTCCCCTTCTTTATCTTGCTGCCAACTTTAGTTGCTTTGCAGATATTAACTTGTAGAAATTGTTGGATGGATTTTATTGTATGATGTTATTTGTTTTGATCGAGGCTAGGGTTGAGTCAATTGACACCAGCTAACATAGGATTCTATCATGGAGATATTCTTTTCAATTAAGGGTAATTTATTAGTTCAAATGGATACATGCTTCATGTTGTCATCGTATGGCACTATTAGAGTATGAAAGTGGGTATTGTCCTACATTGATTAAAAAATAAAAGAATATAAAAGTGGGTGTTGTCCCACATTAATAAATTAAAGGGTTTGAACACGTATATATAAACTTGTAAGTTATTCTACCTTTTGCTAACTGATTTTGAGATGAAATCCCATTTGAGCTTATATACATAATACATTTGTTTAAAGCCCAATTGAGTTAAAAAAAATTAACAGTACACGTTGATGTTACAAAAGGATAAAATCATGTCAAAGGATGCAATTATTGGTCAAAATGATACCACAAATTCAAAATTATTTAACAATATATTTGTTAGAGTATAAACCGATTCTTGAGCCTTCAACTATTAGTTTAAACTTTTAAATTGAATTGGTTTTTAAACATTCATCAGAGTCTTTTCTGATCGAGAGATCCCGAGTTCGAATATCGGCAATTCCCATAGTGATTTATTGTGCAAGATAGGGGGAGCCTTTGCAGCTGCCATACTTCAAGCCGAAAGGGCATTCACGTGAGGGAGAGTGTTAGAATATTAAACATATTCCTGAGCTTTAAACCATTAGGTTAAGTTTTTGGTTGAGTTGGTTCTAGAACAATATTTACGATGAGCATAACTCTCTAGAATGTTAATATTTTAATTTTATTATGATGAGAGAATTTTGGTTGTAAATGATTTTGTGAGAAGAAGCCAAGTTAGAGAACTCTAGTTTTAAATTAAGAGGGATATGTTTGCCAAATTCTTGAGGATTTTGGCACTTTCTATAAAGTTTAAATGTAGTACATATAAACCACGTTTAACCCAAACTTTCGCACTCCCAGCCTCCCTCTGTTGGAATAATACACAACAGCATACACAACAGCAGAAGTAATAAACACATTTGTAATTTTGTTATGGTTTGTTATGTTGAGTCAGCAAATTAGTTAGAAAGGCTGGAAGTTAGTTACAAGGCAGATATTCTTTTCTACATAGCTTCTACTCATATATATAGGGAGGAATACTTCCTTGTAATCCGATCTGACTCTTCTCTTAATCAGTAATAAGATTAAATGCTCTATATCTCTTATCTCTCTCTCTCTCTCATGTTTTGGTATCAGCTATCAATAAGGTTCAAATATCACGAACAAATTCCGCATTTGATTTGAAGGATTTGACATGGTATCAGAGCTTCATCATCAAATTATCATAGGTCATTAGTTCATCGACATCAGATCCTATCATTAGATTTTATCCTCATATGAGTTAGTTTGATTCTCTTTCTTTGCTCAATCATTCTTTTTCTGATTGAAATTGCATACTTCTGATTGATTCTTTCTTTGAACCACGTTCTGAGTTTTCTTGTGTGATTAAATTCACTTTTTATCTCGCACATCTCGTACATTTAGAGTGATCTTGATAATTGTGTGATTATGAGATGGCTGCCAATTCAGAAAATACAGAAAATCGTGTGCCAATGAACAATTACACACTTGATCCTAGTCATGTCACTACAAGGAAAGTGGTCATTTACGAAAGGAAAAACTGTCGTAAATGACTTCAAATCCTGTCACTAAAGCTTTTTGCAACAGGAAATTATCCTGTCGTAGATGTGGCCGATGCAAATGATCTTTTGCGACAATCCCATCATAAAAGATATGACATCTTTTTATGACGGGCCTTGTCTCCCATTATAAGTAGTGAAAATTTTTATGATAGACCATTGTTCCTATCGTAAATAAGAAATGCACATACAACTACTTCTCCCGTCATAATAAACTATTCATTCAAATCATTAAGAATGTGTTTGTGCAACCCTTATGATATTATATTTCATGAATCGATGCTCCGAATAGTATATATATTCCTCTAAAAGTTTCAATACATATCTAGCTTATTCCACCAAATGAAAAAATTGTACAAAAGCATAAAATTAACTAGCAATTAAGAGGCATAAGAAAATAGCTAGCGAATCCTAGGAGATCATATAATTAGCCATATATATATATAGAATGATTGGTTTCAATACAAAGCCCAAAAGTTCCAATACATGTATACGAGGCTATGAAGTATATATTAGCCTATAAACTTATCATCAGCTGCTGTACAAAACCCAAAAACTCAATTGCATGTGCTACGAAGTGTAACTTCTAAACTGATTAGTTTTTATACAAGACCACAAAAGTTGTATTGCATAAGAAGCTTCTCTCAAAAAATTATATGCATTTTCCAAAAAACCAATGAACCGCCCTACTTAATCCTCCAAATCCTGCCACCTACAACAAACAAGTATAAGCGAAGCCAATATCAGTTTTAACATATATTATCCATATCTGACAGAATATAGACCACTCAATGTGGTGAATGCTTTCGATCATTAAAGATAATATGAAATTGAAATACGTCCGAATATGAGTTTGTAATTGCTCAAGGTGGCAATAGAGAGAAATTGCTTGCAACACTTACCCATAAACAATGTCATAGAGTGCCATTTGATGTTATGAGTATCCCATGCCTTGCCTGTCAAAATCACTCCTAAATTAGAATAGATCCAAATATTTGATAGCATTTTCATTCCTTATTTTTGAAGTGATGATAACTAGCCTTAACAAGCAAGAGTATGAGATGGTAATTCTGAAACATTGAGTATAAACAAAGCTATATTTTCATGGGACAAAACAAAAAAACAGAAGAATTCAAAGCTTTCTTCTATAAAGAACCTAACAGGATAATGGCTTTCTTATACTCCACTAGTTGTAAACTAGAACTAGAGGATGCTTGCAATATGTATAAATTCTAAATTCAAGAAGGAAATTAAATACCATGCAATTAACACTACTTCAATGCAAAATACAACTACACAGCTAAAAAATAGAAAGTAAAAAGTACAGGGGAGCAACTATATTGTAAACTATAACTACAGAAATCTACATATGCACCGACACCCTATTCTTACAGTTTTGCAATAAACAATAAATGGAGACTGAGCTACCTTAATTCAAGGAGTGAGAGAAGAATGATAGTCAGTAAGATCTGTAAATCAATTCAATATTTAGATCTCAATTTCATTTGAGTCGTCACTGGAAATTGAACACGATCAGACATCAAGTAGTGCTGGCATGATTAGAACTAGATTATCCAAGGACAGAGATAAAGGAGTTGGAGGAGGAGGAGTGGGAGATCAAAGCAAACCTGCATATCGTACAGATGTGCAGAAACGAAGTAAGTAACAAGAAATTATGGGGCTGCCCCGACTTCCATGAGTCCTTGAGACTACAATGGCTAATTATGCATCCAAATGTTGAACTTTGATTGGTGTACAATATATGGTTACAATCTAAATTGTATGGTGATATATCACTAAGAAAAAAGTTATTTCGAGAAACCATAAAAACAATATGACATTTCAATAAATTAAACAACCACAATTGAAGCTTTCATTCCAGACCTGAACTCCTGAAGTGCATGGACATTCAAGTTACTCAGGCACTTGCTTAAGTATCAAAGGCACGTGACAGTAAATAGGGACATTTAGATTCAATGAAGCTCCAAAATCCAGACCTGAACTCCTGAACCTCCAAAATCCAGACCTTCTCTAAAAATGAAGTAACTGATGCAAAAGAAAGAGTTGGGGAGGTAAGTAACTAAATGTATGGACACTAACAATTACAGGCTTGCAACTGGCTATAAAAGAATGTATAGTTTTGATTTTCCTGACATTATGTTAAGCTAGACTGAAGGTAAAGTTAGCAGTTCTCCAGCACTTGGATGAATTGAAGTACGATATATAATAAACAATAATTCCTGCTAACGTGGAATGCAGTTTGGGTTCCATTGGCAGAGGCAGCCAATCCCAAGAGGAAATTGAACATAGAAGGCACCTAAAGTTCTCCAACAGCTAGCACTATTCAGTTTGTAAACCCCCCTCCAAAATTATGGAGTCATTTGTTTGATGACATCAGTTACTCATTGAGGCAGGAAAAATCAAGGCAAGGAAAGCACTACCTCACTGCCCAATTCAATGAAGCTCCATCAGAATTGTCATTTTCAAGATTATAAAATATTTAAACTATGATTCCTCAATAAAATCACCCTAATACTTTCAGCAACACTATGGTCCATGAACCATATTGCATTGGCTGCTACAACATAGCAGATATCATGCGAAAACTTACCAACTAAATAGCAATTAAATAGGACATTTAGAATCCAGAATGGCTAAATAACTACTCCATGTTTCAAGGTAAATCACATCAACAATCAAAGAAGCCCACCTAATTTCAGTATAGGAAGGCCAAATAACACCAACTCAATAGCACTAAAATTATAGCATAAGAAGGCCAAATAACACTAAAATAGCAATACCAACTACATCAACAATCAAAGAAGCTTCGTGAACTATGTTGCATTGACTAAATATCATGTAACATATACCAACTAAATAACACTAAAATCACTGCTTGGCCACTAGCTGACTTCAAGGTAAATTACATTAACAATCAAAGAGGCAACTATGATTAACAGTAATACCATCCTCAAACCAAGTGAAACATCCACAAAGATCAAATGCTCAACCCAAGTGAAACAACCAGAAATAGTTGAGTGGCATATACACAGCAATCACAATGATACCATACCCATGTTTTTCCAAATACTGCCAAACACAACAAAGATAGGGCCTGCATTCATGTGTACAATAGCAAGGCCCCCATTAAATTGAAAAAGGGAAAATTGAGTGTGGAGGAGAAGAGGATGACAAAAGAAAAATAATAAGAGTGTAGAGAAGATCAGAATGGGGTGTTAAGTAGAAAGAAGCAGAATGTAATTAAGAAAACTAACCCAAAAAAGAGAAAAACAAGCCAATGGTACATACCTGACAAGTGCATCTCATGAGACATTTGGTGAAGAACTAATTTAGTAAGTAATTCAAGTTTATCACCTACAGTAGCCATGTCCTTGTGATGAGCATCTTCTATTTTAGCCATATATTGCTGACGAGATTCTTTCTTTTCAGCCATTTGCACCTCCTGAGTAGTTTTTATCTCCTCAATTTTCTTTTGATGATTTGACTCTAAAGCATCCACATGACCAGTTAATGACTTAATTTGCTAATTCTTTTGCTGAATTTCTACCATTAGGTTAACTTTACTCGGTTGCGATCCCCAAACATCTTTAGGTGTCGCTCCATGGCCAAAGCAAACGACATGATAATGATCTTGGGGCCCAAAACATTTCTCAATCAGCTCAAATTGGGAGAACTCAGGATGTTTGTCTGCTGTAGAAATGATCTCCTCCTATTTTGTAAAATGAAAAACAATATCTTAACCCTAGTTAAAGTAAGAAGAATAGACACTAACCATTATACAAGCCCAGTTAAAGAGCTTATACATATTTTTCTGCATCTTGGCCTTCTAAACTTCCAGTTTTTGCTTTTTGTATAGCCTTGAAGATCTCTGCGACAGTTGGTTGCTTCCCTTCCTTGCCCCCTTTATAAGATAAAATTCTTCAAGACATGTACATATTACCTTAAATCAAACAAGAGTGAATATGCTCTTACCAGTTCAGCATAGATGATCTGCCTAAATGGCTTACTACCTGAGCAATGAGGCATCTTCAAGTTAGATCTATTCTTTGAATTTCGGGTACTCTTGATCTGAATTGGCAACAAATTTAGTCAAGTTCAAAGAAGCAAATATGATGAATTTTAATCAAGATACGTGAAAAAGATATGCATTTTTAAACTAATGAAGTGAATTTGCAAACTAAAAATAGTTGATCAGTTGAATTTTGTTACCCAAAATTTTGGATCTGAATAGTGCTCTGTAACAAGCCATTCCCAGTCCTCCACAAGCATACCCCTCGGTCACTTTTTTAGAGTAGCTTGAAGACTATTTGCGTTCCTAATGTTATTATGTTGCATACTGCCTCGCCAACTTTCTGCAGAGTTTCCTCATATGCTTCATTACCTGAACCTTGTGATTTTCAATTCCACCACCTTTAAACTTTTCCTAAAGTAAGACATATACCACATTAGATGATAGATAAAAGTTAGACACATATAAACATCAATTACAGTCAAAGTACATTACCACAATTGCAGCCCACATGGTTTCTAGATACTCAGGTTGGATCTCATCCCAATAATGGACTCTAATAGGGCACATCGTATGATCACGAACAAGTTTTCCTAGATGCCTTGAAAATGCTTTAGAATTATCACCAATAACACCATTCTTATAGAATTCCACTCCAAGTTTTTCACCATCTTTCAGCCTAGCTACCTCCTTCACCAAATTCATGCCTCGAGGTCTAGCATTAGGATTCCTTTTTCTTTTCATTGTTGGTGAAGATGTGTCACCTTTATCTTTCCCAACACCAACAACCAAAATTACAAAATCAATAAGACAATAAATTAATAATCTTTTAAATGAAATGTGACTTTCTATTGTTAAGTATCTCTTACCATTTGGAGTGTTGTTATTAACAATCGTCTCCATTTGAGTACGAGAAAGAGCATTGTTTGCAGATAATAAGACAGTAGGCTTCATGATTGCAGCAGATTTGCCTTTATCAGTCCTAGAACCTTGATCTTTTCCATTGTTAGATCCTTGGTCTTTGCCATTACTAGTCCCAGAACCAATTGAAATAAGTGGCTGCTGTGTGTTTTTCTCACCCACCTTGGATAGAGGTTGTAAAGTGACATGCGTAGCACTTTTCGCCTTCTTAGTCACACCTCTTGTTTGATCATCTTTCTCATCACATTCAGCTGCATACATTTCCCTTAAGGATAAAAAAAATGTCATAAGTCTAAGAGCATTGTCAAATATAAAAACAATTACTCTAGTTTAGATCGCATTTGAATAAGAAAGCATAAATCATTTCAATTTCATTATGTTAGGAGAAGCATAATGAACATAGTTATATCTGTAAAGGTCATTGTAAAAAAAACCTTGGAGTAAGTGTTGATGTTGGAGTGCGATTACGACCCAGCACACCTGGTGCTACAAATCTTTGCCTCAAAGTTTTGACACCTCCACATGCCATTTTACCTAAACATTTAAATATGGCCAAAATCAGTGAGCACTATTGCAATAGCTTAAATAAATCAAATAAATAATACAAACAACACCCAAAATGTGAGAAAATGAAATAGCTTTGTAATACCGCTTTACAGAACTTTTTTTTTCTTTTTTTTTTTTCACCAAAGGTATATCAACCATGTCAAGTTCTATATCAGTCTTTGAATGAGAAGTAGAATACTTTATGTCTTAAGTTGAGATGCATGTAAATAAGCGAGTATCGAATGACTCGCTTTCTTGGTAAGCTCCATCAGCCGCATCTCCACCATTATTACCATCACAGTATATGTTTCTTCCTTCCACTCTCATGTCATATACATCTCAAGGCTGTGATCTCACTACAGCACGCCAACCCTTATTTGCAATATCAGAGACATGAAAAACTTATGATGCTTGGCTAGCCAATACGAAGGGGTCATTTGTTTTCAAACGTCATTTGCTATTAACACTAACAAAACCGAATCTATCTTCTTTAACTCCTTTCAGCACATCCCACCAATTACAATGAAAAAAAAAAAAACGATGTGGTTTCCCCCAAGGTATTCCAACATCACTACATTAATTAACTTACCATAGTACTCAATATCACCAGATCCATCACTAGCATCACCCACGACAAGGACCCCACTATTTTGTGTTGTTATGCATTTGTCACGATCTATAGTATGAAACCTAAGCCCATTGGTAATGTAATCGCTAAATGATTTGACATAGGGAGTAGGACCACGAGCTAATGATAACATCTCATCACCATGGGCACACTTGCCTTGCTTGCACAACTTTGCAACCTAAGAATCATATAAAATGAATTAGACATATTATCCATGAAATTTACCCTAATATGAGTATAGTTACACTTTATTCTGTAAATATGCCCACCCTTTCCTTAAACCATTGCACGAAATGCCTATCTTGTTCATCATCAGGTAGTTGTACACCACTTTGTGCCATTATGTCAGAATGCTCATTGCAAAAGAAAAAGTGTGATGTTATTATTGAATGTTTAAAAAACAATGTTAAAATTATAGTAAAATTAAAATAGTAGCATCTAAAAAATGATTGGACTTCTTCACAGTTCTTCAATGCATACATATGAGCTCGTTCCCTCTCAAGTGCATCCAAATTAATATATCTTGCAACTCCTACAGGTCTTCCAGCATGTGTGAAGATAGACAGAGTTCTATCAGATTTTACACCTCCATCATAGTTCCTCTCAGGCCTGCTGAATTTTGTTTCAATACTGTGCAAATATCTAGAGCATAAAGTCATTCATTCATTTGCAATATAGCACTCAGCAATACAACCCTCAGGGTGAGCTTTATTCCCCACAAGCAACATTACATTCCAACACGTAGGAGGTAACAACTCCTCTAATTTTGATAGAGTTTTTGGAGATTGAGCTTTGATATGTTCCAAGTCTTCAACTGTTAATATCTTAGCACACAACACTTTGAAAAATGTGCATAACTCAATGAGTGCTTCACTTACTTCCTTGTTTGTGATATCTGCACGTAAGACTAAAGGAAGTAATTGTTGCATGAGGATATGACAATCATGACTCTTTAAGCCTGAGATTTTAAGCTCTTTTAAATTAATGCACCTAGAGATGTTTGATGAGAAGCCATCAGAAACCTTCACCCCTTTCAAAAACTCACACAATACTTGTTTCTGCTTTCGAGATAAAGTGTAAGGAGCAGGAGGTAACTCAAGTTTATTCCCCTTGTGGTGAGGGTGCAATTCTGGCCTTGTATTTAGAGCTTGCAAATCCAAATGAGACTTCACATTGTCTTTGGTCTTTCCCTTCATGTTCATGATAGTCCCAAGAATGATATCACACATATTTTTCTCTATGTGCATGACATCTAAATTGTGCCTCAACAAAAGGGCTTTCCAATAGGGTAATTTAAAAAATATGCTCTTTTTATTCCTATTGTCTCCCCTCTGTTCATAAGAAAGTTTCACTTTTACATGTGCAGTTTTGGACAAGGGAATACCTTCTAGATCTTTGATTTGCTCAAGAACATCGTCCCTAGATAATGACACATGAGTATCTCTCGTTTCTATCTCTCCAAACCAATCCTTCTTTTTCCGCCAGGTGTGCTTCTTAGGAAGAAACCTTCGATGGCCCATATAAGCCTGCTTGGAAGAATTTGGCAATCTAATGGAATGAGTGAACTTATGACAGCAAGGGCATGCCAATTTTCCTTTTGTACTCCAACCAGATAAGATTTCATAAACCGAAAAATCATTGATCGTGCCAATCAAAGCAGCATGCATGTTGAAATTTTGACATGTTAACATGTCATATGTCTCTACACCAAATTCCTATAGTTTATTCAGTTCTTTGATTAAAGGTTGGAGATAAACATCAACGGCATCTGCAGGACCATCTGGACCAGGGATGATCATAGACAAGATAAAATTTGATTGCTTCATGCAAATCCAAGGGGGCATATTATATGGAACAAGCATCACCAGCCAAATGCTATACGGGGTAGCTGCATTTAAAAAAGGCTGGAAACCATCAGTTAGAAGACCGAGCCTTACATTACGCGGCTCTGAAGCAAATTTCTTATGAGTCTCATCAAAGTGTTTCCATCCTTTAGCATCGGCTGGATACCTCAAAATGTCATCCTTAACATGACATTCATGATGCCATCTCATGTGAGATGCCGTCTTTGAAGACATAAACAATCTTTGAAGCCTTGACTTTAATGGGAAATAACGAAACATTTTTACCAGTATCTTTTTGCCATTTTTCTTTCTCTTGGTTTCTCCACTATGTTTATCATCCTTCCACGTAGAGCCATGACATCACTTACAAGCATCTAGTGTCTCATCATCCTTCCAAAACAGCACATAATTATTCATATATGTATCTATTTTGGTACAAGAAAGACCGAGATCCTTAATGATCTTTTTTGCTTCATAATAAGAATTAGGCAACAATGAGTCCATTGGTAACAACTCATTCTTTAAGGACTCTAACAGTATTGTAAATGATTTGTTACTCTACCTACCAAGAGATTTAATGTGAAGTAACTTAACAACTGTGGATAATTTAGAAGCTTTACATCCTTCATATAAAGGTTGTTGCAAGTCTTCCAATAACCTATACAATTTCTTTGCTTCATCATTGGCCTCCTTTTCAAACTCGACGCTTCTGGGTGAATCTACACCAACAACACCCATACACAAATCATTAAACATTTAAAACCTCTCCATTAACATGGCGTCAATCTCATTATCTATTTTATTTTCTTCTGCCTTCATTTCATTAAACTCATCTTCATTCCCATTATGAAACCCTAACGACTCAGACTCTAATTGATTTTCACCTGCTGTTTCTCCATGGTGGCATCAAAATGTATAACCCGGAAGGATTCCATATGCAATAAGATGATCTTCAACAGTTTCAGCTGAATATTGATGTTCATTATTATTTTTACATCTTACACAAGGACATTTGATAACCTTACTATCATTCCCTAACCGGCCAAATGCGAATGTTATGAACTCTCTGACGCCTTTCTCATATTCTGGATTAAGGCGCTCATTAACAAGGCTCATCTAATGCTTGCTAGGTGCCACTGACTACTACATATATATCACTGGGAAAATCCAGTTAGTATCTGAAAGCCACCAACTTATTGTCATATGGATACATTTGCATAACAGAATTCATAATCAAATATAATAATTAACTAATGTCTTTGATCAAATGACCAAGTTTGTTATGTATCAACTAAAAATGTGTGACCAAGAAAAATGGAAACAACCAAATGTGCATCAATTAAATATCGGATGCCTAAGAAAGCATTCAAGTCACGTCTTGAACAAACTGAAACATACGCACAACATCAAAGTAGATCAAAGCTAACACAAAAGCAAAATACGAAAACCTAGCAATAGAAAAACAACTTCTTTTATTTAAAACTATCTTACCATTTCCACCACAAACTGGAGTCGATAAACTTGAATTTTGTCCTTCATTATCTATAGTTTCAGGTAAAAGAAGCCTTGGAGTAAACAATGATCGAGCCACCATGTGCTTTCTTGCAGGTTGGGTCATAGTTGCATGCCGGTCAACAAATCGTTGAGTCACTAGTACAAGACCATCAAGTGTCTGATCAATGGTAAATATATGGACAGTTTTGGACTTGCCAAGTCTGGATATCATATCCACCACCTCTTTGTCTCGTATTATTCTCCTTAACTCATTGCTTTTTTGAGAACTTTGCCACTAAAACTTCCTTACATCACCCTCATACCTACAATCTTCCTTTAATATGCTTCCCAACTCAGGCAAAGACAACTTATCACAATCATGTTCAATCTACCTACAGCCAATCTCCCCCACATATTGTATGAAGTCATCAATTTCTTTAAATTTTCCCCCATAGTGCAAGTGAAGTGTAATATTAAAATCTAAACCCACCTGCATTTAATAAATAAAATAACTAATATATTAAATCAATTTCGACAATATTAAACATAAGAAAGACAAACATTGCATTGTAGAACTGCAGTAACAATTGTTGCACTGCAGTAACAATTGTTATACTTAAGCTTCATATTGTATTAAAGACAAACATTACCTATCGACGTAGCCAACATATTCTAAAAGTATTAGAGGGCTTTTCATAGGAGCCAAGGTCATAGCATGTCTAGGTCACACTGTCTCATAGCATGTCTGGGTTGATTGTGGGGACAAGGAATTAAAGGTGGGGAAACTAGAAGAGCCATATGCTCAAAACATGAGATTTGGTTCATTAATGACACTGTCTCATAGCATGTCCACGTACTCTAATTCAATTTAATAATTAATTATACACATACATGTACATGCTTATGTTTCAATTCAATTGCTGAAATTCTTCAACATTATTATTATCATTTCTTATGTGACTACTTAAGACAAAGATGTGGTCCAGTCTTTTATGCCTCTAACATGTTCATATATTTTCACTATGCATTGTACTCCAAGTGGATGAAGGAAAGATATTGCATATCAAAATAACAACTAGTTGAGGTCAACCAACAGCGGGCACATGTAGTTGTGAGACAATATAAAATATAGAGTTGATTAGTCAGAATGCAAAAGAATGAATTGAAAAAAAAAAAAAAACCGTAGTTGGAATGAGAGATGAGATAATATTACAAAATATAGTTGCCCAAGTAGTTGGAGTGACTGATATGCAAGTTACAATAACCAAAAGTGATATGCAACCTATGTCTTTATTATATATGGTTAAGCTTCAATTCTGATAATTCAAGATAATAAGGCACTTCAAAGACTTCAAGGGAAAATCATATGCATAACTAACTTCGAATCATTCTAAAGTCCATGACACATCTTCACCCATCTCTCTCTCTAAATCATAATCTATTTTCCACTATATCACACAAAAGAAACATCTAAGGAAAGGACAATATTTTCTAATTTATGATACTTATAAAGGATGCAGATTGCCATGCCAAAATTAGTCCTTATCAAACAATTCCCTATCCCAATAATGTCAGCAGGTCATGCCTCCAACAGACCAACTCAAAGCCAAAGGAAAACGAATTTGAGCATCAACAATTTTATTGGATCACACAATATATCCTAAGCTGAACACCAATGTCCTATGTTAAATCCTTAAAATTGTAGGCAAGCAGCACCAAGAGAAACCACTTCACAATGTGTCAACCAAGACCAACATTACAGCTAAGCCACAATTACAATATAGGTAGAAGAAATTTTGCCACAACTATTTGTTGAGGTACTTTTCAAACAACAATCATAAACCTTAACTAATAGAATTCACATAGCAATCATAAACCCTAACTAATAGAATTCAAAATTAATTAGCAGCCCCAAACTAACAGCTTTCAAACAAACACTAACAAACCATACCTAGATCAATGACTAAACCATATCAATTGACAATAACCATAAACAGAGGGGACATTATAATATGATTACTACACCATATTTGAGACCCAAAATATAAACTGAAATAATTACAATTTAACCAAGCAAGGAACCAGTCAGACCTAACTCCAGAAGGTCCTCATATCCAAACTAGCATTCAACACTTTGTCTATGGACCTATGGAGAATTGTAGGAAGGAGTAAGCTTGGTGTTGGTTTAAAATCACCAGCCTCCCCCCCAATTGGCCACCAAAAGGGGGGTGTTCCATCCAAATGAAAAAAATTGGATAAATTCAATGCACCCAATATGCAGCACATCTGAAGTCCATAAATGAGGATGTATGAAGAAATACAGTGAGAGGTAGACAAAGCGATGAGCAAGCTATACACAATTTAAATGCTTATGTAATGATTTTATACTAATCACATCATCACCTACACTGAAGACTCCCAACCTCTTGTTGCCAGCTATATAGTAACTTGTTTCTGGTTTTTGGGGGGGGGGCTAGAAAAGGAGATGGTGAATAGATTAGAGAATATTCATGTATTCTGGGTTAACTTAACCTTCTAATTGCCTTCACATAAGTTCAGAATCTTCAGTATATAATAAGTGCTTAGTGTTGTAGATTATCAAACATTAAACAAAAATGCAAAAAGAAAATGGAAAAGCATCAACCTATAAGTAGTTACTGATTATCATTTCTTTCCAACAAGCACGATCCAACAGAAGCAGGCATACGGAGACAAACAAAAAATTTAACAAAATCAGACGAGATGAAAACTCTGATCATTATCAAGACAGTGAAAGGCAGAAGAAGCAAGCATCGTAGAATAACCTTAGGCAGAAACACCTCACCAGGCAATAGCCTACCATCATTGACTCCTAAAAGCAATTAAGTTGGAGAAGAAGCTCAGTAGCACCAATGAGAATTCTGATACATATAGTACAAAGGACATTGACACACAACAAAAGGCATCAAACAATTTCAAGTCAATGAGAAACTAATTTTAGATTCATAAAGCTTCCACCTTCATCCTCAATGCTATCACAATATCCTTTTGTCATCAAAATAATTTTCATATTCATATTTAGATGACTCCTAAGCTGTCTAGATGTATAAAGAAGTGAAAAGCATTGGCATCAAATAATTCAAGACACCCAAAAAAAAAAGATTCATATGACCCAGGAAAGCTTGAACAAGAAGTCCAGTAAAAGACAACCTTACCCTGGGACCTGGGTGAGGTTTATGAAAATATCACATCATTTTAACCTTAACAAATCTAAACTAACATATGAATTGAACAAGACAATTTTGTTTATATTTCTTAGCAGCTCAAACCCAATTCAATAGCTTAGGTGAAACCGCAATCAATTGCATAAGGGTTTTAGCTCACCTTAAAACAAAACAAAAAGATAAACAGGGGAAGATTAAGTAAAAGCCAGTTGACAGTACATCAAATCCAGCATTATGTATTACCATTATTGAGCCCATTGAAGCTAACAGAGACCTCCAATTTGGGCTCTCAAATTCTGGGTCAAATGTAACTGCACAACAAAAGAATAGGATCACACAAACAAATGCAAGCAACAAATTAATTGAGAAAGAGAGTATGACACATATTAACACCAATAACATTATACTTTCCAACCCTAATAGCATAGTTTCAAACAAAAACTTAGAATTATGGAGATAGAGAGTATACCAGCAAGAGATAGACAAGAGACAGACAGCTAAACTTTCCAAAAACAACTTCCAAAATCAATTAGTGGGCCTAAACTAACAACTTTCAAATAGACACTAACAATCCATACCCAGATCAATGAATAAATCATATCACTTGACAACAACCCAACAACTGAACGTCCTTAGAATGAAACTCACAGTTATCAATGTATATTCAAGCAAATCAAACCCCCCCCAAAAAAAGACCACCATAAACAGGGGGGACATTATAATATGGTTAGTACACCATATTTGAGACACAAAATAAAAACTGAAATAATTACAATTTAACCAAGCAAGGAACCAGTCAGACCAAACTCCAGAAGGTCCTCATATCCAAACTAGCATTCAGCACTTTATTTATGGACTTATGGAGAATTGTAGGAAGGAGTAAGCTTGGTGTGGGTTTAAACTCACCAGTCCCCCCTAACTGGCCACCAAAGGGGGGGTGCTCCATCCAAATGAAAAAATTGGATAAATTCAATATACCCAATATGTGGCACGTCTGAAGTCCATAAATGAGGATGCATGAAGAAATACAGTGAGAGTTAGACAAAGCGATGAGCAAGCTATACACGATTTAAATGCTTATGTAATGATTTTATAATAATCACATCATCACCTACACTGAAGACTCCCAACCTGTTGTTGCCAGCTATATCGTAACTTGTTTTCGGTTTTTTTTGGGGGGGGGGCTAGAAAAGGAGATGGTGAATAGATTAGAGAATATTCATGTATTCTGGGTTAACTTACCCTTCTAATTGCCTTCACATAAGTTCAGAATCTTCAGTATATAATAAGTGCTTAGTCTTGTAGATTATCAAACATTAAACAGAAATGCAAAAAGAAAATAGAAAAGCATCAAGCTGTAAGTAGTTACTGATTATCATTTCTTTCCAACAAGCACGATCCAACAAAAGCAGGCATATGGAGACAAACAACAAATTTAACAAAATTAGACGAGATGAAAACTCTGATCGTTGTCAAGACAGTAAAAGGTAGAGAAGAAGCGAGCATCGTAGAATAACCTTAGGTATAAACTCCTCACCAGGCAATAGCCTACCATCATTGACTCCTAAAACCAACTAAGCTGGAGACGAAGCTCAGTAGCACCAATGGGAATTCTGATTCATATAGTACAAAGGACATTGGCATACAACAAAAGGCATCAAACAATTTCAAGTCAATAATAAACTAATTTTAGATTCATAAAGCTTCCACCTTCATGCTCAATGTTGTCACATACATCCTTTTGTCATCAACATAATTTTCATATTCATATTTAGATGACTCCTAAGCTGTCTAGACATATAAAGAACTGAAAAGCATTAACATCAAATAATTCAAGACACCCCAAAAAAAGAGATTATGACCCAGGAAAACTTGAACAAGAAGTGCAGCAAAATATAACCTTACCCTAGGACCTGGGTGAGGTCTATGAAAATATCACATCATTTTAACCTTAACAAATCTAAACTAACATATGAATTGAACGGGATAATTCTGTTCATATTTCTTAGCAGCTCAAATCCCATTCAACGACGTAGCAGAACCACACTCAATTATGCATAAGGGTTTCAGTTCACCTTAAAACAAAACAAAAAAGATAAAAAGAGGAGAAGATTAAGTAAATCCCAGTTGACAGTACATTAAAGCTGGCATCATGTATTGCCATTATTGAACCTAATGAAGCTAACAAAGACCTCCAATTCGAGCTCTCAAATTCTAGGTTAAACGTAACTACACAACACAAGAATGGAATCACACAAACAAGTGCAAGCAACAAATTAATTGAGAAAGAGAGTATACCAGCAAGATGCAGAGGGCTAGATGAAGTTGTGCTCCAAAATTAGGGCTACCACGCTTTGCAGGGTTGCTCAGTAATTCCAAATTTCCACTTTGATTTGAACGAAGATGAAATTTGGACGACACCCAGATACAAGTGCACTGTCGTTACGATCTCAATTGAAGAAATCGCGATTTTGAAGAAGCCATGGCTGACGATTTTTGGGGGAAGAGTCGCGAAGAGGAGAGAGAATTGGAGGTCGTGATGGAGGAGAAAAGAAAAATGGCAGTCAATTAATTATCCGGGTTTAGTTTCCTGCGTTTGCGTTTTCCATATTATTATTTGAAGTTTTTTAATTTTCAATTTTCATAATTTTCGCGTACAATTTCTTTCCCCGCCCAAATCTCCCACGAAAATTGTTTTGGCTCAATCCCTAATGCGTACCTTTGCCTAGTTTTAGACCTTTTACGATGGGCATCTCATTATAATTATGATGGGATTTTTTACCAGTTGTAAATAAGCTAAGTTCTCTTAATTAATTATGACAGACATATATTCTTGTCTTAATTAGTAAGCAACAATGACAGTATTTTCACCCTGTCATAATTAGGTTGTCGTAATTGTATCCTTTTCTTGTAGTGTGTCTGTATTTGCATCATTCAGACAATCCAAATTATAGTTTATACAGTGAACCTTTGACTGGTAAAAACTATGCTCAGTAGAAAAGATCTTGTGAGGTTTCACTTAGTGCTAAGGACAAGATGTCTTTTGTGACTAGTGATTATGCTAAATCAGCTAGTAATTTGCCACGTTTTCCTCTTTAGGAACAATGTAATAGCATCGTGGTTTCTTGGTTGCTACATTCTGTCGACAACGATATAGCTTCAAGCATTATGTATACTCCTATTGCAGGCTACACAAATTTGGAAAGATTTATCCCAGAGATTCAGCTTTTATCAAGAAACCAAGATATATCAATTGCAAAAAGAAGTGAGCAATCTCTCACACGGAAATCTATCTATTTATGCTTGTTTCACTAAGTGTTAGTAGTTATGGGATGAATGTATAGTCTTGGTTGCACCTTGCTCTTGTGACTCGACTGGTTCTGCTATGAAGCTAATAGAAAGACAACAATTGATGTAATTCTCGATGGGTTTGAACGATGCTTATCAAGTAGTGAGAAGCAATATCCTCATGTTGAATCCCTTACCTTCTGTTAGTAAAGCTAGTAGCATGGTTCTTCAAGGAGAGCAACAAAGAGAAATGAGAAGTTCTACTCATTACACTGAAATTGATTCAACAGCATTCTTGTCTCATCAAAGACAACAAGTTTCCCACACTAAATCCAATCCCCATTCTGTTTCCTCTACACAACAACATACTCAGAGTTCACAGCTCTCATCATTCTCTTAGTCATTCCACAGTGGTCCTGGTTCTAGAAGAACTAATATATACTACAACTATTGGAGAGGACTAGACCATGTTATTGATAAATGCTGCAAGTTACAGAGGTTGAGAGGACAAAATGATAGATGAAAGAGAATGGTTGCTTCTATACAACAACCTGATACTACATTGCCTTTTGAGGATGCAAATTTAGAATCTACTAGGCATAATACTTTGACTTATGAGCAATACAATTAGTTATTGTCACTGCTAAGTGAGCATAAAAAGGAAGTTACACCACGTATAGAGTCTAGTCACTCCACCTATCTGGCTGGTAAGTCATTCTGCCTTCTCAATGTCGAGCCAAAGATAAGTTGGATAATTGATAGTGGAGCAACAGATCACATAACCCCACATATACATCTCTTCAATTCTTATGTACCTATTTCAAAGTTTCATGTTTTATAACAATGCCAAGTGGAAGAAAAATAGAAATCAAACACATTGGGATAGTTCATTTAATGATAGGAAGAATTCGAGTTTTAAATTTATAACCCCAAGTGCAAGGTTGTACCGTTGAGTACTTAGGGTGTCGTCCACTGGGAGTTGGGTTTCAAGTACCAAGATTAACTTAAGTGTTCAATCTAGGCCAAGTGAAAGGGAAAGAAGGATAAACTAAACTAAGCTAACAAACATAGAAAAAGAGGCTTGTAATTATAATCGGGCCAATTGATGAACTAAGTAATCAAGGTGAGTCCTAACCTGCCCAACTTGTACTAAAAACAAAAGATGGTCGGTTACACCATTGAAGACCTCCCAAGCCCTCTCTCAAGGGTCATGAGTTAGTCTAATTAGTCTAACCACCTATTTTCATTGGGTTAATCCAATTAGACCACAAAATTAGCAATTCTCAGACCTAACTAGAATTGAGACTATTTTTATGTCTCGAATATGGCTATCCCATCTCCCACACTAGCTAATTGATCTAACCTTTCGGCATAAGTCAATCGCCCAAAAATACAGATGAAAACTCTCTCAAACATTTCATCGAATACTTGGCGGGCATAAGAGAAAACTCTAAGTTCTAGGCATAAATTGGGTATGGTTAGATCTAATGCTAGACTAATTAGCCATCAAGAGGCTAATTACAATCCAAGCCAATCAAAATTAATAACTAATCATCAACAAAACACAAAAAACTCCAAACTAAACCTAAACTAGTAAATATGAAAGCAAACACGAACTAAGAGAATTAATCTAATCTAACAAGGATTAAAATAACTAATGAACACAAAATCATAATAAAAACTAAATATTTAAGCTAAATAAAATCTAAACTATCAAGATTTAACAAGAGGAAACAAGAACAAACATCAAATAAGAAGAAAGAGAGGAGAGAGAAAACTTATGGATTGCATGGATGAACTTGAATGTCCAATGTTTGAATCCCAAAAACAACCCAATTAATCCTAATCTAACCACTTTATTTCCTCCTAATGAGGTTTTTGAAGCTAAACCCTAAACTAAACTAGCCTAAAAATCATCCAAAAGAACCCCTAAAAAGTCTCGAAGACGGACTTTAAATATGAACCGAGCCGAGGAAAAGGGGCGAGAACAACAGGGCAAGGGCCAACGGCCATCGGCATGGCGACCACTAGCCGTCGCCAGCCAAGATCGGCTGGCGGTCGTCAGCCAAGACCAGCCGGTGGTTGCCTGGGCGACAGCGGTCGCCAGGCCCTGGTTGATGGTTGCTGCTGGTTGGGCTGCGATTGGCCGTCGTGCAGTCGACTGTCCTTCCTTCGCGGAATGCTTTGTCTTCTTCTCTTATTCCTTTTCGCAACATTTGCTCGATGGAATTTATTGCCTACAAAAGTAAATAAAACGAGTAAAACTCCTAGAGATTATGTTATTATGCGAGCCAAAATTAGGTGAAAGAGGCACGTAAAATACGACAAATTAGCGCCTAACATTCAACTAGTAGCACTGTTTTGGGAGATGTCCTCCATGTTCCAAAGTTTCAATTTAATCTACTCTCAGCTAGCAAACTAGCTAAGCATTTGTCATCTTGTGTGGTTTTCACACCTAACACCTGTTATATACAGGACCCTTTGAAGAACAAGCAAATGGTTCTTGGTAAGGAAAGTGGTGGTTTGTATCTAATGGAAGCAGCACCTGGTTCAGCAAAGGCCTCTCAGAGTTTTCAACAGAACAGTTCCAATACAGCTTGTTTGTTAATCTCAGAATTATGGCATTATAGATTGGGATATCCCTCGGCTCAGAGTATGGAACACATTCAAGCAATCTCACGCAAAGGACCTATTATTATTTGCAGTGTGTGTCCACAAGCTAAACCGCATAGATAATCATTTTCTTTAATTACCACAAGAGCAAATAAAGTTTTTGAGCTTTTACATGTAGATATTTGAGGTCCATATAGGACAGCTACATATGATGGTTTCAAGTTGTTCTCTTCCATTGTTGATGACTATTTAAAAGCTACATAGATTCTTCTATTATCACATAAGAGCAATGCTTTTTCTATGTTGGAATCTTTTATTACCTATATCTAGACGCAATTTCATACTTAGGTGCATACTATTAGATCTGATAGTGGTCAAGAGTTTGGACCCCCCCCCCCAAAAAACGCAAAAAAAAGGAGAGGAAAAATAATTTCGTTCATGTGGACATTCGTCCTTTAATTTGGGAATCTATAAGCAGTATGAACAGGCCATCTCCTAGGAGCGACAATGTTAAATTCTATATCACGACGGCTTCTCACTAAACCCTTGAAAATTCCTTGTTACCCCACATGCAAATGCTTCATTTCTTCTCCACATTCATCTACCTTAGTTTATACCTAACTGTTCTCAATGCATTATAACTTAAGCAAAATGATAAATGTCTTGGTGTAAGACACTTTTTAAGTGTCTTTTTTTGGGCTTAAAAGTTATATTATTATGTATTAAATTTTAAAAAATGGTACGATTTAATAGTGAAAGGGTGTTACAACCCATGAATTATGTAAAACTATATTTTTATCCGCATTTTTCACAATTAGAAAGCTACGTGCATAATATGCCTGCATGGATAGGGGCAATTCGATTAAGGTTTTATTTTATATTTATGAGTACAATCGACAAATACTAGAGATTTACCATTCATAATTAACTCTAATTATTAAAAGTTTTCTAAGGTTAGAGCATCTAACGAGTTAAGTTTGATCAAGGTAAGACACTTAAGAAGTGTCTTGCTATAAGACATATATCATCACCCATAACTTAAACATCTTCAAAAACCTCATCAAATTTAAAATGTGAGATATATATAGAGAGAGAGAGAGATTAAAAAAAAAAAATGAGACAAATCATTTCCCAACCGTTGATAACATGTTGGATGCACGTCTGCGTGCTTTAGAAAACGATGTACAATCAAGAAAGAAGTCAAAGGGGAGCGGAGAGAGAGAGAAGAGCAAACGAAACGTAGTAGTAGCAGTAATTAACCTGATTAATTTGGTAATAGGGAAAATTAGTTATGCCCAAAGGAACTCTCTCTTAGGAATAGGAGGGTCCTGAATTACATTGGCAGTAGCATCTGAGGCAGCAAAGTTGAAGTACTGCTGGAGATAACTCAAGTTATAATTTGGAAAATTAACAAAACTAGATTTCTCCTTCTCATCGTCCTCATGATCAACAACTGCATCGACTTGTTGGAGAATCATCTCTTGGTTTTGGACCAACTCTGTTACCTGTTGTTGTTGTTTTATGCTCAGTATCTCTGCTTGAGCCATTGCTAGCTGCATCTGTAACTGTGATACTTGGCTTTGCAGGTATGAAATTGCACCTACACACCCATAAACTGGGTCTCTAATCCTTGCGTTTGCTTCGTACACCAAACTGCTCACCGCATCTGCTCTCTGATGCACTGGAATTTCCTGAGATATCAAATCAAACAGATCGAAACTTACGAATATTAATTCTGTACACTTTGGGCCGTAGGTAAGAATATATATTAGATAACATATCCTGAGTCTTTAACTATTTGCTTAAATTTTTGATTGCGATGGTTCAACCGTCAATAACATTTATACTATGAAATCTATGCGGAGTCTTCAACTATTAGCTTAAATATTTGATTTATAAATACTTTGAAAGAGATTAGAAAGAATACCTGCAACATTTTGCTGACATTACTAGCACCAAAGACCTTGTGGACAATGGCAAATCTCTGAGGATCATCGGAAGGGAAGTAAGGGGCAAAGATGCAGTTTTTAGCGCAGCGCCGCCTCAACAGCTTGCATGATGCACAGGGCGAACTTCCACCCATTTTTATTCTACCCTTAATTTGTAGAATCAAATAAATCAGTAAGGGTGGAGACAGATGATATCAGAGTTATGTATCTTTGAAATTAAAGGAGAGAGAAAAGGGAAATTAAACTGGATTATAAATGGAGATTAGACAATGCAGGCTAGCTTTCGTGCATGTAGAAAGGAAATGAGCTCTGTGTGCATGTTTTATAGTATATTTGACGGACAGAAAGATGTAATCTAGGGGGGAATGGAACCCACGAATAAAATACGTTTCAAACTAAGCAACGCAGATGTTTCGTTCAAGACAAATTAGAATACACTGTGTAGAAACTAGAGCTTGAATTTGTGCACACCGAGCAATTCTATAAAATGGGCACAGTGAGCCTGAGAGACTTTTTATTTCCTTTTTTTTCTAAATAAATGACAAAAAGGTTTTAAGCGAAGGAGGTCTAGATTTAGCTAGTTTTTTTAAAAAAAGCTTATATAATATGGTATTAGATCAACAAAATAACTTCTAAATTGACTAGGGTGACATCAGAGTTGGGAAACAGGGTAGGTCAGGTCGACTCATTTAACAAACAGGCCAATTTCATATCAATCTTAAACATAGTTTAGATTTGTTCAAAATTAAAAAATAACAAGTTTTCACAATAAACGGTCAAATCGTGTCAACTTCGGGTCGAAATCGGTTTTGGTTGGGTTGGGTTTGTGTTTCTCTCAGTAACTTCAGGTCGGGTTCATGTCGTGTTATCATGTCGGATTAAACTTTTCCAACTTTAGGTGACATATCGGAAATAATTGTACATTATACAAAAGCACTCCATGATTTGTAATTTTTGACAATAATTCTTCTTTCAGCATCATCTATGTACTGGTGTACATATATTTCCATTCAATCCACGAAATCTCCAATATAAGAGTTGATATTGATTCTAACCATTGGTAATATAGTGATTTTAATTTATTTAACACATCAAATGATAAGAAAACCCTCGACCCAAGAGGTATCACTATTCTTTTATAGTATTGCTACATAGCTTTTTCACTTAACCAATAAAAAAGTTATCAACGAAGTATATTTCTTTTCTCATGGAATTATAGGAATCAATCTTTCCGTTAGTAAAAAGGGTTGCAAGGTAACAATATCTATATCTGCATCTTTTTTTTTTTTTTTTTACAATGGTAAATATGGGCCATCTATTGGGCCCCCTATCTCAGTGAAGACTTAATAGGCCAACTAGCCCCGGGGAAGGGAAACAAAGGTGCCAGGGCCCAAGGCCCAACCCAAACACCCCCTTCCTCTACCAATTAAATGGCAAAGGAAGGTCTCCATCTAAATTCGAACCTAGGTGGAGTGGGTAGAGCAATGACACTCATGCCAACCTGCTACATGCAGATCAGCATCTATATCTGCATCTTATGTTACATGAATTCGGTTATGGATTGTCAGACATGGATATGGGTTCGAGCGTCCAACTCGTCAAGACTCTAATCTTAGCATATAGGAACACTGTCTAAAATTTAGACACGAATATAGGGGCTCATTATTTTACATATGGAGGTTGCAATTTCAAGTTAATCTTCCAAGAATATTTCAATAGTTAACAGGTTGTACACTTATCAAATGGTTGAACATTAAAGATCCATTAAAATAATAATGAATGAAGAAGGAAAAATACCATATATTCCTAATGTTTTTCACTCCTATTGTTTTAGGGTTGAAATAAGGGCCCGACACATATCACATGACCTATCCACGGAATATTGTCTCAAACACAGGCACGGCGGGGTAAAATAGAAAGTCCGAATATCATAGTCTGCATCACTCCAAACCCGCTGAAGTGGGGCCTACACTTGTCATAGTAGTAGTAGTATCGCAATATAACTTGATTTACAGTTGTAACCCACAACATGAACGGAATATAATGTATGAGATAAAGAGGAGTTGGCGACGGTACAATGGTCAATGGGATAAGGGAGAGAAGAGCACCGTCCAGGCGCGTGATAGGTTGGCATCCAATCCATGCGCGCATGCAGTATTTTTGATTTAATTTCCACGTTCCAGTTTGACTGTTCCTTATTTTTCCACATCCGATCCTCCCTCCTTTACATACGAACATGAAATCCCATGAAATTGCTCGAATTGAATAAATAGGCAAGCAGTTCCCAGTGCGTGCGTGTCTCTGTGCATGTACGTGAGAGTCATTAATGAGGGGTTAAGAAAACGAGCAATTTGGGGTTTAACAAGGGTTTTTAAAACTGGTTAAACTGGTGTAGATGTTCAGGGGAAAAAAAAAAACCAACCAGAAACAACAGGAAAAATGGGCTCGACGTGAATGTTTAATTTGTTGACAGACATCCACATGGAAACGCATCACCACTTCTCTCCCTTTCTCTCTCCTCTCGAAGGCTACACGTCAAACATCACATATCACAATGCATGCGCTTACGTTTTTGAATTTCATATCGACTGTAATGGCAATGCCAACAAAAACTAGGGAAACTAATTAGCCAATCGATCCCCATGGTAGTCAAAGATTGTGGGTTGTCAAGATTTGATTCCATTGTTGATTTTGGTGAATAAGTGTATTGAAAAGTCTGTAAAATCAAGGAAAAATTTTCAATATAAAGGAAAAAATATTAGTACTATTGTTTTGAAGTTAGGATTGACGGATGGATAAATTAGGCAATTTAGTTAATTATTAGTTTAACTACTGGTGTGTTTGGTAGGGGTGAATTCATTTCCCTGCAAAATAATTTTCTTATTTTACGATGTTTGGTAACATAAGAAGGAAAAATTCATTTTCAGGGGAAAATCATTAATTTTCCCTAGAATGAAGAAAGATATTTTCACTTTGAATAGAGTATAAGTTGATTTTATGTTTTTTGGGTTCTCACACAGTCTCACACTATTTCTCTCTTCTATGTCTATTTCCTCAACATCTGGTTCAAAGATTAAGGAAAATAATTTTATCTTTTCTGTTCATTTTTTGCTAATCAAATTGATTCTTCAAAAAGTTCATTTTCTCTTTTATCAAACAATTGAAAATATGAGATGAAAATCATTTTACATGAAAAATCATGTTATATGAAAAATTATTTTTCTGGAAAAAATGATTTTCAATCCTGTCAAACACACTATACATGTTAATTTGTCATATGCATTGACTAAGTTACTTTGATAGTTTTTTAATAATTTAGAGTTCTGCTTTAATTTAATAATTTAGAATAGACTTATTTTACAAGAGCAAAGATTCGATAAAAAGTCTTGTACAATAAAGAATTGATTTATTCTCCTACCAAACCCCCTTTTTTCTGTTGAAGTTGAAAATAGATATTTGAAGAACCGTGTTGTTGGAAAATTAATAAAAGGAATATTTGCCAACTTCACCATCAATCATTTCCAAGCTGTGTAGGAATTAACAAGTTCAAATGGTTGAATGGTTGGACCAAATATACAAGGCCGGACAATTATGTTAAAACCACGTTTTAGAATACACAAATAAGTATAACAGGAAGCAAAAGCAGGGGTCCTTAATCGAAGCGTTCATTCTCTAGGTAGTACTGACAAACATTGCCCGCTCTCTCCACCTCGGATGGCTGGTGCTAGGCCTACAGTTGGCTTACGATTTTACAGGCACCTTAAAATCTTATAACCCTGTTTGGAGAGAGAAAGCGGAATGGAATGAAATCAGGAGCTGATATCTGAGGAATTGGGGTTGGGACTTTATTTCTGGACCCAACTGTTTGGTGAGGAATTGGAATGGAATCGACCCAAGATTAGGGGAAAAAAAAAATGAAAAGAATGATTCAATGAACCTCGCTTCCCGGCTTCCCCAACTTTTCCCCCTCCTCTTCCACTCCAGTTTTGCCTAATTCCCATAAATCCATAGTGCTAGATCCATCACCCGATTGTGTTACAGTCCAATTGCAAGGTATGGGACTTGAGTCCCATATCGATCATATGGGGGGTTGATGTGGGGTTTATATAGACTTTGGGTTCTCCCAATCCTTGAGCTAGCCTTTGGGATGGGCTCTTCCAAAGTCCTGTATCAATTGGTATCAGAGCTAACCCCATGTTTCCGTGTCTTCGCACTATGGGTGGTGACGTCGATATTGCAGTGTTCGCACGGGGCTAGAAGGTTCTAGTGCACAGTCAGCCCGCGGGTGCCTGGGTTGCAGAGTGTGGTGGATTGTTACGGTCCAATTGCAAGGTATGGGACTTGAGTCCCATATCGACCATATGGGGGATTGATGTGGGGTTTATATAGGCTTTGAATTCTCCCAATCCTTGAGCTAGCTTTTGGGATGAGCTCTTCTAAATACCTGTATCAGATTGACTTCCAAGATCTCATATATCAATTTTGGGGATGCTGATTCCTCAATTCCTATTTCCTACTTACGTTCTCGAGCGAAAAGAGGGCCCCCAAAAAATGAAGGAAATAATCAATGTTTTGATTTTGATTTTCTTTCTGATAGTGAGATTCATGCAGGATTAATTGGTGAAGCATCGAAATCAGAAGAATGAAGAACATAAATCTAGAACTACAACGATGTCGTACATTGAATCCGATAGAGTAGGGGCAGATCGGAAAACAACGCTGGCAGTTATGGTGGCACTCCCAACTGTGGCGGCGCCTTCAGGGTCAATGGTCGACGACCACCAGCCTCCCTACAACCAACGACGCTGCCCCTCAACTCTCTGTAATTGGGGTTTGGGTGGGTTGAATAATGACAGCAAGCGAAGAACCTAGATCTACAATTGAAGATAATAAAACTTTGTTGTTAACTTTTTTTTTTTTAAGCCTTCAGCATGATCCTTTTCGAGGTTGAGACTTGATACCCCTCCATAACAGGGGTTTTCAAATTCTAGGGATTTGAAGAGGGACTTAATACCCTCAGGTACCAAGTTCCTTTCCTTAAAAGCATCACCAAACATTAGGGGCTGAAACTTGAAACTTGAGGTTTCAAGTCCCCAATCCTTTTTTGCTCGCCAAACACACCCTAAACTATTACCACTTTTCTTCTTATATTTTACATACTTAGGAAGAGTAAAACAAAGTAATTTGATACGATTTAAAAATTTTAGGATTAACAAATGATATGGTTCAGGATAGGATGGAGGCTATAGAGATTTAGGATTAGGGTTGCAGATCTTAGATAGTTTGGTGCTTGCCCATCTTATAGATTCCGAGGGTATGGGTGTGTGGTTCTGATGATTACGTATATGCATGTCCAGTACCTATATATGCTAGTAGTATTGTTGATCTTATTTAGATTTGTTATTAATTATGTAACTTCTTGTTATTTATTAGTGTGCCAGACTTATCTCTATTATTTGGATATTATTATTGGTTGTTAGTTTTGTTGTTTTCGCTCCCTTTTGTACAGAAAGGATTTGCAACTCTAAAATATTTTGTCTAATTTTTTTGTGAGTTTATTAGAATCGGCCTCTATGTAGACAATGCAGTATGGATAAGACCATTTATATATGGATTTTTCTATTCCCCATGTAAGCGACATCCACCACTAGAAGTTTTTGTTGTACTCTAGGACTATGTCAAGGGAGATCACAAGCTAGCCAAGATTGGAAGAAACTAGACCTGACAAGGCTTACTTGAGATTTGTAACACAAATAAAATGACCTGATCTATATCCAATTTAAGTGTAAAATAGCCCACTTGTGATCACATGAAATTAAACCCAAATTGTCCTGCCCTGAATGTTTCATTCGAATGCTTTTTCTCTCCCTTTATAAGATAAATTTATTGGAGTTAATATCAATTGATTTCAAATCCACTTGAACTGAAAATGATATAATTCGAAACAAAACCTTATTGACCCGAACATAACTTAACCCAAAGTAAACCTGACCTGACTTGAAAGAACCATTGGTCAGGTAATGTTTGGTTGGATGTAAACAACTCTATAATGTAAATATGTTTATAATTGTGTGTTCCATTATCTTGTTTGATTGTAAGAAAGTATTGCAAATAACAACCACCTTATAATTATGATTACCACCAACTATGTAATCATGATTGCATTGTAAGATTGATTATATTATATTATATTCAACCAAACGTCATAGGGGTTGTTTGATCGCAATAGATGTTTGGACAAAAAGCTATTTGGGAGGATTTTAGCTATTTTGACTAAGTCAAACAGTCAAAGAGTGTTTAGTAAATAGTTATTTGGAACATCTGTTTGGCCCTAAAAAACTCTTTTTGAAAAGACTATTCTCATTAGTTTTTTGGGAAGAACTTTTTGTGAAAATAACATATTTATCCCAGAATTTGGAGCAATTACATCACATACCAATAAAAAGTAATTTATAAATAAGGGCATACATGAAATTTTATTAAATATTTTTTTGGAAACAGCTAGTTTTACTAGATATTTTTCTAATTCAAGTAACTAATTCAAAAATCTAACTAATAGTTGTTTGTCAAACATGAACATAGTAGTTATTTCATTCACAAACTATTAAAACAGCTACTGTGAACCATTGAACAAGATCCGACATCTAACAAAGACCTATAAGATTATTAAATTAACGAGTGACTCCAAGAAGATTTAAAGTAAATTACATCAAAGTTGTAGAACCCTATTACCCTTGTATAGCATTTAATGCACACGACATGATTCCAGGCCTTCTAATCTTTAATTTGTTCCAAGAAAAACAGCACTCTTTCCATGGCCCTACTTGCCAATTCTAAATTATTTTATCTGCGTATATTTTTCTTTCGCTCGACCCACAATTTATTCTGCTTTAACATAATTAACAATTAGTTACCATATATGAACTGTATGCTAATTAAGTTTGTCTTTTAAGCCGGAGTTTCAGGTCCAAGTATTCAACCTCCCTAAGCTCAAGGAAGAAGAGAGAACAAAAAAACAGATTTAGAACCTTGTAAAGTTAAGCTAAGCTTGTCTTTAAGTGCTTTGTTTAATTTATTCATTGAATATGGCAACAAGGAAAAACAGACATCTCTCACTGCATAAAAGAAGATCAAGAATCCCTGAGAACTTCAATGCAGGCATTAAATGTGCATTGGTGATATGGAAGATTCGATTCTTGAGAAATGCATAATTTCATATTCTAATTCATGTAAATTAGAAGCAATGTCTGATAGTAATATATTAACCGTTCTTGCCTATCAGAAGATTGAAATTAAGGGCTGGGCAACTTATCTTAAAATTCTGATTGCCACTGGGATTAGTTGTAGGGTGCCATTAGGTTTCCAATGCGGGCTAAGATATACACGTTAATTTAAACAGAGACGAGATCAAAATCATAATCATAATAGTACATAAAATCCCACTTGAAGCAAAATTATTGTGCACAATCTGAGCTGAAAGCAAGTATTGTACCATGATCTCTTGGTTTATTTGCAAATTTTGTAGTTTAGCTATGATAAGTGGTATGTAGAAGCAGTCTTTCTGTGTTTTTGCTCCTTGAATTATGGGCTTTGCCCAAATGATAATTGAAAAGGAACTACTGGGCACATGTGGTTGCTGAACATAAACGATTTATTTTAACATGATGCCTAGTACCCCACCCTCCCCTCCAAAGGGGAAAAAAAGAAAAAAGAGACAGAAAAAAGATGCCAAGGGCCTGCTCTTTCTGTTGGAAAATAGGGGTTAGCAAATGGTGAAGTTCGTTGAAGTGGGTTGAAATGAGTTGAAGTGAGTTGAAGTTGGTTGATCAAGTAAATATTTTTTTTTATTAAAGTTCGTGAAGTTAGTTGAAGTTGATAAATTGGAATTTACCAATGAAAAGAACAGGGCCTAAGATGCAAGCTTTCAATTATAAAAGCCAGCCTAAAATTTTGATGGACCTGTCCTATGGATTCCCAGATGCTCTTTTACTTACTAGTGGCATGTCTGTTTAATTAACATGTGTAAATTGATTGGGCTTGACTATATATGCAAATGCCTAGCTTTCGGGTCAAACTGAGCATACATCTTTTCTATTTTCCAAATCTCAACAGGGTTATAAGGTTTTGATTCCCTTAACTCTTGTTGTGCATACAAAAGTAACACTATACCCAGTGTAAACGGTATCAAGTGAAAATAAGGAAGAACCAAACTACAAAAGGAAAAAACAAAAGCCTAGTCTAGAGTGTGTTAATCGGTTCTAATATTGAAAGGAACAAGCTCCCCGGCAACGGCGCCAAAAACTTGTTAGGTTTTAAACCGCAAGTGCACGGCGTAGCAGTAGCTAGCAGCTGGCAAGTATGAGTCGAATCCACAAGGAGCTTGCTTTCAACTACTAGGACTAATTACTTTCCTCAAGTTAGGCTAATCAATGTTGGGGGCTTAAGGAATAACTAACGACCGGAACAACAACTACGAGTTCAAATAAGATAGCAGAATGGTAAACACCCCAGATTGACATTAACAGCATGAATATGATAGTGAATCAGTTACTAACCCCATCAAACAAACCTGAGTATGCATCGTGAGTGGAATAATTGTCAATTAAGTCCATCTCCTCCCTCTCTCAAGGGTTGAAGACTAATCCTAGGACCAAAATCGCTTATTCTTATGGGATTAAAGGTTAGAGGATTACAAGATCTATAATCTCGAATCCCAATTAGAATTTTAATTATTTTCATATTAAAATTCTAATTGTCTACTAAGTCACGCTAGGTAAAGGTTTCATCTTTCAACGCTCTCCCAAACCTCAATAAATAGATGAAATGTTCTCTCGAGCGTTTCATCCAACACGTGGTGAGCAAAGTAGAAAACATTAACACAAATAAGGAGAAAGTAAGGGGTGGGGCTAATTCTTAATTTAACTACATATATTCGGCGTTAACCCCAACCTAAGTTGGGAAATTAGGCACTAAACATCACAACAGTAGCAAACACAAACAACAGAATGAAAAACATTATCTAAAGGCGAAAACTTGAATTGAAACTACCAGCGAGAAAAGAGAGAAAGAGAAGCGTACTCAAAGTTGATAGCAATGAGGAATCCACCATTAAAAACCCAAATTAAACTTTGAATCTAATCTAAATTACTATGTAAAAGTATTGAAGGAAGAGTCCTAAAAATCGCCTGGCCCTCAAAGGAGAAAAAAGGATGCCCCTCAAACGCCCCCTGACGCGAATTAAATCGCGAAAACCTGGGGCATGGCATGGTGTGGCCGTGCCACACCCCTACCCAGCTTCTGCTGCTTTCCTTGCCTGGGGATGGCCGGGCTTCCTAGCATGGGGCCCCCATGCTAACTCTCTGGCCCGTCCAACCTCTTCCTTGGCTCCAAATTCGCCTTCTTGCCCTCCTTTGAACCAATATTAGTAGGTTTTCTTGTTTTCTCAATAGGAACTCCTGAAAATACGAAAAACCACTACATAAGCGTAATTTAAACCAGAAGGAGGCAAATTCAACCCTTCCTTGCTAAGATTAAACATGGAAATAATGGAGGAACAGACCATCAAAGGCATAAACGGAGGTCAAGATAGAGGTTTATCACCCACCCTCCCCTCCAAAGGGGAAAAAAAGAAAAAAGAGATGGAAAAAAGATGCCAAGGGCCTGTTCTTGTCGTTGGGAAATAGGGGTTAGGAAATGGTTGAAGTTGGTTGAAGTGGGTCGAAGTGAGTTGAAATGAGTTGAAGTTGGTTGAAATGGATTAAAGTTGGTTGAAGTAGGTTGAAGTAGGTATTTTTTTAATTAAAATTCGTAAAGTGAGTTAAAGTTAGTAAATTGGGATTTACCAATAAAAAGAACAGGGCCTAAGATGCAAACTTTCAATAAAAAAGCCAGCCTAAAATTTTGATGGAACTCTCCTATGGATTCCCATATGCTCATCTACTTACCAGTGACATGTCTGTTTAATAATTAACACGTGTAAATTGATTGGGCTTGACTATATATGCAAATGCCTAGCTTTCGGGTCAAACTGAGCATTCATCTTTTCTATTTTCCAATTCTCAACAGCATTAGTAAAATAGGAGCTGCCACTGTTCACATTGTGTAAGATCGAGTTGGTCTCCAAATCTAGGGGATGACTATGTAGCAAACTTATACAAATATGAGTATATGACCACAAGGGCTAATAGAATAGACCACAACATTGTGTTGCCACTTTACATGTGAAATTTTGGATCCCCGAACCTTACTGCAGGTTTTATAGATACAGTCGATAGCACACATTTTCCTGCTTGATCCTATTTCTGAAAGGGTTGGTTGTAGATACTGTATGCCATTACAAACTAAACATGATTTCTGAATCATCAGTCTTCTCTTTCTTTCATCCATGCTGCGGCTTGTACTGGAACTGATTAAACACCGATAGGAGGGGATCGATTGGAATGCTTGTATAGTTGGCACATAGATGCACCTCCTACTGCAATATGGAGAGAAAGTTAGGGACAACAGTAGCTTACACACATTTACCAATTTGCAAGGGGACCAACCAATCACGAATATTACATGAGTTTCTATGCTGAATGGAATAGATATAAAAGCATTCACCCCTTTTGTATGTCCATTTACAATGGGATATTGCTCTTGGTGGTGTTAATCTATATACTATTCTAGAACCCAGACTTAAGGCCAACAAGTTCCAGCTTACCCTCAACTTCACATATAGGACGCCAAATGTTTTAATAATTTCTAGCCGAAGTTATGATTCATGAGTATTATATCAATTACTACTCTTCTTCAGGAAGATGGCAAAAGAAAGAACCCAAAGTTTGGTGAAAAACATTACTGCTCCAGATTTTATGATCGAAATACGACTAAAAGATCCAGTGGATCTGACTTTTCAAGCAAATACAAGCTTTTTGAGATAATATGTAAAAAAGTTGGGGGGAGAGGAATGAAGACTCAGATCGCCCTAGAGGGGGGTGAATAGGGTCATCGTATAAACCTTAAAATCAAATTCTAAAGCAAAAATTAAGTGCGGAAATTAAATAATCAAGATACGCAATGATGCTTTAACGAGGTTGGGCCTCAATCAGACTTAGGTCCCCACCTAGAGTTATCCAACTCTAGGATTCAACTCTTTACTTTTTTTTTATTAAGATAAACTCTCATACTCTCTTAGAGTTACCTCACTCTAGAGATCCCAAATACTTTAAATCAATCTCTTGATTAAAGTATGGGGAGAGTTGTGACCTCACACCAACTCCTAAGTTCACTCCTTAATAACTTCCTCAAAATACTCTCAACTTTTGATCACAATGTAATATTTAGTACACTATTTCAAAGTCCACTCTCAATGCTGTTTTCTTCACACTTGCTTTTTTGCTTGATGTTTTTCTCCTTAATTTGGTCGTCTATTTATAAGCATTTCTGGAGTGCACCGTGAAGGAAATTCTGATCAGATTATTCTGAAGCTGATTTCAGGGCCTTGACTTCTGGTTGACAACTTCTAATTGGATTTTCTTGCCTTCTTTCCCACGATCTTGATTGATATAATTCTGTCCCTTACCTTCTTAAAATATTTGCAGAAATTCATTCTCTGCACCATGCTTTCTGACAATATTCTTCAATCAATAAAAGACATTTGCCTAATTTGATTCCACGTTCAAAATATTCTTCAATCAAGGAAGGATGTTTGCCTAATTTTATTCAACATGTATTTCCTTTATGGAAGGCATCAAGAATCATGGCAAAAATATTGCTCAAGACTTTTTAAGGCAGCTAAGTAAATTCCTTAATTAGTCTTTTAAATAATCAATCAATTTAATCAACTAAGATCATACACACATATCCTTTCCTTGTTCAATTCCCACGTTTTTCTTGCTGTAGGTGGGTACTTCATACTTTCATCCAATATTCAAATCCCTTGCTTTTATATCCAAGCCTCTAATTAATTTTGTGTTTCATCAAAACCTTCTTAGCCACTAAGAGAGTCAACAATCTCCCCCTTTTTGATGAAAGACAAAATTAGCTTACCTTATGCAAGTTTTTGATCGTGTTATGTTCTACGTTTATTTGTTACCACCTTTAGCTCAAATATTAATTCCAGAACATGTAATGTGGCAACATAGAGTAGTGGACTATAATAGAGTATATTAACAGAAAGCGGACCATAGAAAGTGAGCATAGTATTATATTAAGTACGATAATAATGGCATTAAGCATACTAGCATAACTAAGTGGAATAATCAGAGTATTACTACTAACCACCATATTTTCTCCGCCTCTTTCATCAAAAAGGAGGAGAACATGGGACAAAAATTGTATGTCTGAGCATACCAACAAAACTAAGTTTTAAAAAACAGAAAGGAAGGCAGAAGTAAAGGGAATCAATTCTTGGACTGGGGGGATTTGTTGGCAGAGGTAAGTAGCAGAGTTTGCACACTAGACTTGTTCGGCGGCAGATAGGGGAACATCCTTGAGAGCGCAGTGGTGAGTGACGTTGCTCATACGAAGAAGATCATCCACTTTTTGATTAAGCGCAGTGAGTTGTTGTGTAAGGGATGATGATAAGTGCTTTATATGTACATCTTTTTAGGACTATTTGTCTCGTTTTTAAGAGAATTTTGTGCTTAATGATGTTATTTACTCTTCTATTCTCGATTTATGCTTGGGTGCAGTTGTTTTATGTGTTTGCAGGATTCTTAGTCTTTACCCAGCATTTGTCCTTTCATGGCTGTGTTTTGACCTCCTCCACGGTCATCCATGTTATGCCACGACCGTAGAGCAAAGAAAGAGCAAAAATTCAGATCCAACATAGACCACAGTCAGACCGTGGTGAACCCCATGGATCGTGGTATGCCTGTAATTGTTGCTTCTTTGTTTTGCCTCGGCTATGTGGTTGAGATTAATTGGAATTTTCTATAAATAGTCATGTTCAGCAGCGAAGGAGGAGCACTCCAAGGCATCCCAAGCAAGCAAGCAAGTAGAATTAGCCTAGTTTAGTTTAGTTTATTTTTCTTAAATTTTGTTCTTTGGTTAGTTTTGAGTGTGAGAGTTTTGATCCTAAGGTGGTTCTGAAACCCTTGGTGAAGGCCATCTCAATCAAGTCCCTTCCGCTCAAGATTTCATCGATTTTTTTGGTTAGTTTATCTTTTATCATGTCTGGGTAGTTTTCTTAGTTTAGGAATTTAGTAGTTTTGGGAATTGTTACTGGATTATGTTTTGATTTAAATAATTGTGCTTATTTTTATGATTGGTTTGATTTCATTCTATCAAGTGTTTGATATGTTGTGAGTTAATTTTTGGCTAAAATTTACTTGCACACTTGAAATAATCGGGTGAACATTCGAAAGATGACATTTGGTTGTTGCACTGCTTGAATAGACTTAGCATATGTTCGTATTGAAAAAGAGATTTATATGTTAGGAAGGCTAGTAATCGAATATATTAAACTTGGATTAAGTCAAATTAGTTTGAAAGTACGACGTTTGCTTAGTTTAGGCGAATTTCATTGATTTCGAAAGAATAGATCAAGTTTCTAGAAAAGATTATAATTCCTCGAAATCAACCAATTAGAGAATAGCACATGTTTATTAATTTTGATCCAATTCTCTTCTATAACTGCAAAAATTCCTAGACATTTTTCTCTTATTGATTTAGACAAGTTTATTTGCAGTAGTTAATCGAATCCATTTGAAATAGAGTTTTGCTTAGCATATTCGGACAAGACTAGGCTTGATAGATTACTTTAGTCCCTGAGGAATGATATCTTTTATCTATACTACGAACACCCGTGCGCTTGCGGCAGTGTTGGTCAGATGATTGTATTGTAGTAAGGCTATTATTCAAGATAGCCTGAGTATAGGCGATGCCATCCAAGGAACCAGTGTGTTGAACTGAAATGTACTCAAGTCTGTCAGCGGTTTTCTGAAGCTCATAGACACTCTCGTCGAGGTTAACAGGATGGTCAAGAGGGAAAGGAGGTGGGACAGATGTGGGAGATGTGAGGCGAGGCTTGACATGCTTAGTAAAGCAGCGAGTGATAAACTTTTTCTTATCTGGGGTCATATCTTCAATGAATTTCCAAGTTCCAGAATCTGTTTGAAAGAACTAAATATGTTTAAGGGACAAGGGGGTAATGACAGGAATAGCTTTGGTTTCACAAATCTCGTGGTCAAGAGACATGCCAAAGTGCTTGAAAATAAGTGTCAACAGATTAGAATATGGAAGGGGAGTAGGACGCATGATAGAACTGACTTTGGCCATATACCCAAGGATGTAACGAGCGAAGTTAATTGGTTTGCCAGACATAAGGAGATATATGAGTTCGAGGGTTTTGTGGTTGAGATTGCCAGTTTAGTTGGGTTTTGATAGAATGGTACGGACAAGCACATAGTACAGCAGACGAGAGTCGTGTTAACTAGCAGTGAATGGAGAGCTCGGTGGGGATGACGGTGGCGGAGAGCGTGGTGCTCGAATATCAGTGCCGGTCGTGGAATTAGAAATGATGAGATGCTTGTCGGAGGTTAGCAGGGGAGTGTTTGTATGCGGGGACCGGACAGAGATCCGGGCACTCCAGCATAGAGGACCGGGCTTGGCGATGGTTTTCCGAGGCTTGGGAGTAATGGAGGCAGATTTTGGGGTCTTGCTCTTGGTTGTCATTGTGGTACTTTGAGAGGAGCAACAATGGAGGATGAGAAAGGAGGTTGGAGGGAGATGACTTTATAGTTGAGAATGGGGGCCATGAATTAGTGATTCAAGGTGGGGCCAAGATTTGGAGTAGGAATTTGGAAAGATTTTGAGGACAAGTTATGGGGAATTTTGGAAGATTTGGCTTGCCTGAGATATGAGGCGTGAAGAGGAAGAAGGACAGAGAGGGGGTCAAATGGAGGAGAGAGAGAATGAGCAGGAAAGAGGAGATAAGAGAGAGAAAGTATCTTGCCTTTTGGTGAGTTAATTTTGGTCAAGCAAGGGAAGGCAATTTTTCCATTGTTGGCCGGGCCTAATGTTTAGGCCCGACGGCCACATCAGCTGCTTAGGGTAGCAACCTAATAGTCCCCCCTAATCGATATAAGAGGGAATTAGGGGGCCAATTGGGGTTACCTAAAATAAACACTCTCATAGTCTCTCCTCTTCCCCTCTCACGACTGGCTAACCATCCATCGGGGTTTCGGGTCTAGGACGTGAACAATAAAGGCGGCTTTAGTAGCCGCCTCATATTCAGATCGACGTGGGCTATTTCTAACAAATAATTCCACATTTTAGGTCAGCCCTATTTGTCTAACAGTGGTACCAGAGTCTAAACTGATCGGATTAGCCAAGTCTAATGCGTTTAATTATCAGAACCATAAGCATGGTTATGTTTTATAATTTGCCTGCATAACTAGTTGTTTAATTTTCATGATTATACAACTAAAAGCATGCTCTTGTGACTGCTTGCCCATAACCAACTAAAAGGTTGAAACTTTAGTCCAGATTAACCAATGAATGTTTTGTCTCATGTGATTAGTGTGCCCAGAAAGTTATCAATTAAGAAACCCTTTTTTTTTTTTAGATGAATGATATGGGTTCATCCCGAACTGCTCAAACTATGCATGACTCATAAGTTTGGAATATTAAACATGATTATGCCTAACATGATTCAATTCCAAGAATCATGGTCCTTTGTATTGCTGAGTGTATTCATGAGAAATCGAACTCGTGAACACAATGTTTATATGCTACTGTGTGTGTGCACTAAACTCAGCCCTAATTAGTCCTTCTACCCCCCTTTTAGGCTAAGTTTTTGCCTAGCCCTAGCATTCAAAAGCTAAGGGCCTAAGACTCTCTTGGTGATTCAAACAGCAACCTCAAAACCCTAATCCCACCTCCAGTGCCTTGGTGGCTACGATGGCGGTGGGCCAAACGAAACCTCAATGGTTTTCGCAAAAACCTCCATCTCAACCAAACAAATAAAAAAAGAGGAAAAGGGCTAGAAGAGAAAAAGCAAACCATGCCATACCCATAAGAACCACTGGTGTAAGGGTGGCGCGTGTGATGCACGCACCGCTGACGAAGGCTCAGTTGGCCCTTCTTCTTCCTCTAACCGTGCCGTTGCATGCCGATCTACGCAATCTCGTAGAGAAATTTACAAAAAAAAACCATTACTGGAGGTGCGTGTGTCCACACACAGCCGCCTCAGTGGCGTGTTGGCTGCATGGACCACTTCCCCAGACTCGGTTTCGCCCGATCTACATGGTGGTAGCATTTGTTCTCGAAATGTTGGCTGAGATCGAAGACGAAGGGGGACGGTGGTTTCACATCACATGGGTTTTTTTTTTTTTTGGAACTAAAGCGGCGACGGTGGCTACTGTCGTCATGGCATCAAAGGCCTAAGAAAGGAGCTCGATGCTCCATTTCCTAGCAACAGCGTTGAGAGGCAGGTCGAGAGGAGGAGGGAGAACAGAGGGGCAGATAGGATGTCAAGGAGAGAGAGAGAAAACCAAGCTGTTAGGGTTACTGAGGGGAGTGGAGTGAGGGTTACTCACTTATAAATAGCTCGGTTTTGTTTTGTTTTCTTTTTGGGCCATTTTTTTGTTTTCTTTTGTCCCAATTTTATTTCACTCAAAACAAGTATGTTTTTTTCCTTTGGGCTAGGTCACTTTCGGCCCATCTAAATCTAATTCTTGATTTGGGCTAATTTGTAATTAATTATTTTCATAATTGTATAAGTTAGTCTTATATGCGGAAAGTAGTTATGAGTTTATTTGATATGTTTATATCATTATTGTTGATTATTTCGTATAATTAGCTATGTAATGACAATATGAAACTTACAGACATGATATATATAACTATGTGTTATATGTCGAATTTATTTTAGTAATATGCTATATGAATTAGTTTCATATAACATAAGCTCATGTTTCATGTTGCCATTTTTGTGATAACATTAGAGTTAAATATAAATTTATATTATAGGACTTCCATGTTGAGAACATTGCTTATGAATTAGTTTCATAAAGCTTATGTAAATATGTTTTGCATAATTAAAAGTGAATGTCTGTGTGATAGTCACGAATTAATGTGTTAATAAGTTTAACCAAACTTTTATAGATTTTATAATTAAATTAAGGAAACTCCTAAATTCACATCCATATGCAATGATAATATGAATCTTAAAGGCTTGCCGTATAACTATGTGTTATATATCGAGAAAACAAATAAAATGTATTAGTAACAAGATTTATGAATTAATTTCATATAAAATAAAACCTTGTGTAAATATGTTTTACACGGTTAAATCTGAATTTTTGGTCTAATGTATAACAATGTATTATCATCACTAAATAGACATATCATATGAATTCATTTCATATTGATTAAGGTGAGTAACATTATCTGGGTGTGTCCCATATAACTACTGTGTGTAATTCCCTTTTAGTTGATATGTTATTAAATAGAGTTTTAAATGACATATTAACGACTATATAAATTCATTTTATATAACTTTGTGTAAATTTGTTTTACATGATTAAAGCTAAATATCTTTGTGATATTTCTAGATGTGTTAATTAGTTTAACAGATTGTGCACTCCATAAATTTTGTTTTATGGAAAAATATAGTAATTAAGTTATAGAAATTTCTAATTCATGCTTGTATGTGATGATTATCAGTTTAGCGAAATTTTCGATCATACGACATGAGTGATGGAGTTTTTGATAATTTAATTACCTGATAATATGCCTAATGCCCATCTTTCAAATATATACTTTCAGATGTGGCAATTAAAATATGATTGGTGATTAGTTTACCAATGAAAAGTGAGATAGCATTAACTATGATACATAATGTTAGAAGATTTAGCTTCTTCTAAACAAATCTAAAGTGTTAGAACACTTGACGGCCTCTAAAGTCTCCTAGGATAGGTAAAGATGTGAATAACATAAATGTAACTACTTGTGAGCAGCATCAAGAGATAGACTAATGACATACCATGAATGGTTTGAGGATGGATCGATTAGTATGCTGCCCATGCGGCAGTGCATGCATGATGATCTTGGAAGGGGATTTAAAGGCTATCCCACTATTGAGGACATGTGGGATCAGCTTGGCATTCGCTTTGACCAGATTCATCCCCTTCTCAAAACTCCGAACTTAAGGATGGTATTACCAAAAGAGTAAAAGGTCAAGGTCAATAGAGAGTAGAATGTAGTGCGTGTAAAGTGCTATAACTGTGAAAAGAAGAAACCCACCACTTGAGATCGTCCCGAGTTGACTGAGGTACCTTCTTTCATAGTTACACCTGAATAACATGTGTGCTCCCAAGTAGTAGTTACCAAACTTTCTTCCTTAGTGGACTATAGATATGGGAGCAATCGAACACATAGTTCAAGGATAAGCTGATTTTGTGAACTTTCATTGCTATCCAATGGGTTTACAAACTGTTGTCTTAGGAGACGATAGTGAGGAACATGTCCTTGACATAGCAACATGTCAGCTCAAACCCCGTGAAGGAACCTTTTAGTTCTGATATTAGTTTTCTCTATTGATTTTTGTCTATCTCAACATCTTCCGTCTTTGCTGTTTTCTTTGAAGTCTGTTTTTAGGCATACTCAACCTGACCATGAGGGTCAAGATAGAATGAACAAGCCAACTAGAGATGGTCTTTTAGATCAACTCACTAGGTTTAAGTTGCTTAACTGAGTAATGTCTAGTTGGCAAAGCAAAGCCTTTTGGTAAGGCTTTGAGAGCATCTAGTCCCTTATAATTAGTCCACTCAGGCATTTGCGGACCCATGAACGTTAAGGCATGTCATGAGGTTATCTATTTTATCACTCTTATAGATGGTTATTCACGACATGGGTATGTGTACCTACTATTTCATCGCTGCGAGACACTTGATGTGTTCAAACGCTTCATAGTACAAGTAGAGACTTAATTGGATCGAAGAGTTAGAAGTCTTCGGACTGATCAAGATCGTGAATACCCCTCTGATAGGTTCAGAGAGCTCTGTGAGGAAAAAGGTATATAAAGACAGCTAACGATTACACGCACCCCATAACAAAACGGCGTTGTAGACCGCAGGAATCGTACATTGCTTGACATGGTCAGGTCAATGATGGCACATGCGAACTTCCCAATCAGTTTTGAGGAGATGTGTTACTCATGACAACCTATATCCTTAACTGTGTGCCAAGCAAAAGTATACCTGCCATACCATATGAGTTATGGTTTGGTAAGAAGCCATTCTTGGACTATTTACGTCCATGGGGTTCGGCCGGCTATGTGCATAACCCAAACCACAAACATAAAAAACTTGGTCTAAGAGCCACCAAGATGATGTTCATTAGATATCCCGTACAATCTAATGAACAGAAATAGATTCCCGTAATGCCGATTTTCTCGAGGATGAGTTCCTAACCATTGGTAAAATCAAGAAGGATGCCAAACTGTTTGAGTTATAGCAAGACATCCAACCATCTTTTGGTGAGGGGGAGAATTTGGACTCTAATTAAGTCACGGAAGATGGTATGCTTCCCCTACCCGAAAGGGATGGGGGAGACTTGTCTGCTCAAGAGAATGAGATTCGTCCTCAATCTCCTATACATGAGGAGAGTCAACCTGTGAGTGAGGTCCGTCCTCAATTTTCGGTTCCCGAACATGCAGTTAGTCCACATGTTCAGGATGTCCCACGCCCCAAAGGGATAATGGGAGTGAGTCTTCACATGCTCAAAGTCCAACACCTCTTAGAGAAAGGGGAAGGGATGCCAGGGATAGTGGGAGTGATTTTCTACATACTTAGAGTTCCACATCTCTTAAAGAAAGGGGGAGGGATGTCCCACCTAGGCAGACAAATAATGAAGGTCCCAAGATCCGAAGGAGTGACCGTAGAAAAATTCCTCGATGATATTTCCAAATCGAAGAGGAAATATTTCTATGCACTCCCTTGGAAGTTGAGGAGCCTACCTCTTATCAAGAGGTGATTGACTCACTAAATTACAAAGACTACATGGATGTCATGAGGGATGAGATGGACTCGATGGTGAGAAATAAGATTTGGAAACTTATTGATCTTCCATCCCAACATAAGTCTATTAGAAACAAGTGTGTTTTTAAACTAAACATCAGGCAAATAGTACAATTGATAAGTTCAAAGCCCCTTTAGTGGCAAAAAGATTTATACAAATTGAGGGTGTAGACTATGAAAGAGACATTTTCTTCTGTTGTGAGATTTGCCTCTATTCGTCTACTCCTAATGCAGGCTATCCTTTTAGACTTAGAATTGTTTCAAATGGATGTAAAGACTGCTTTCCTCAATGGTAACTTCGGGGAAAAGATCTATATGGATCAATCCATTGATTTTGTATCAAAGGGACAAGAGGACAAGGTGTGTCATTTAAAAGGTTCATATGTGGTCTTAAGCAATCTTCCAAATCTTGATACTTAAGATTCCATGAGGCTATAACTTTGTTTGGCTTATCCATAATTTCATAAGACCACCATGTGTATATCAAAAGATCAACGGGGAGGATTGTGTTTTTATCCTATACATTGATGACATATTACTGGTTGGGAATAACTTGGAGATGATCGAAACCACTGAGAAGTGGTTGTCCTCCATCTTTGAGATGAAGGACATGGGTAAAGCCAGGTATGTTCTAGGTATGAAAATAATCAGAAATCATCCTAAGAAACTTTTAGATATGAGCTAAGAAGTATATATCAAGAAAGCCTTAAAATGGTTCCGTATGCATTATTCCAAACCCGTAGACACTCCAGTTGAAGGGTTTAACCTTGAGTCTCGACCAATACCCAAAAACAGACAAAGAAAAGGAGAAAATGAGTAATATCCCTTACGTGAGTTCCGTAAGAGACTCAATGTATGTCATATTATACGCATGGCATGGCATTTGCTTTGCAGTTGGCTTGGTAAGTCATTGCTAGAGCAAACCATGACTTACATATTGGCAAGTCGTCAAGAGAGTCGAGCGATACTTTCGTGGTATAGCTAACTTAGTCTTATGCTATCAGAGGAAGATCTCAAGTTGAGAGGATCCTCAAAATGTTGATTGAGGTGGTGACTCGGAAGAGTCTAAGTCAACCTCAAGACATACCTTCACCCTGGGTTGGAGAGCCATGTCATGATACAGTAAGAAGTAAAAACTGCACAACAATGTTAGCTATAGACGTAGATTGTGTTGCTTGTCACCATAGAGACAAAAGACACTGCCATGAAGTATATGTACATCAAGAAGGTGTTTATGTCCCTTTTGACTAAACATGTTCCTAGCGATATGTTCAAAACTCATATGTTGAGTCTAGGAATTCGCAAGGTTCAGTTTCAGGACATATCTTGTCATGTCGGGGACAAGATTCTTTTGCAATGAAAAAAATGCTCATAATTTATTGTTGCGTGTTAGGCATATTCAAATGTCATAGGCTTCTGATTGGCCTAGTCACACAGGCAATCGCCCTGACGCTTGAGTAGCGAGCAGGATTAGACTGAATAATATTGGTACTGAGTGTGCAATATTGATTACTCATACTAGAAGTGTATGAATGTGATAAGATATAGTTGCCTTAATAAGTCTAAGATGAGACTCGAGGGAGTCGAATATGACATATGATTTCATATTAAAGCCTTAAAAAGCCGAATCTTGAGTATCAAGATTGACATTTAGCATGTTAATCTAGTGGCTCAGGTTAGATTTTTTGGGTGAAAATCTAGACTGGTGATTTGCATGGCATATAGAGTGATGAGTCCAGTTGAGTGGGAGCTATGTCATGACACACATATCATACTGTGTGTGCTTAAAAGACGACCATACACGGAGTGACAATTGACCTCCCTATCTTTTGTCACTGTGTGACCCTGTGGATGATGACCCTTTGATTTAAAGCTATGGTATGGAGTCAAAGCTTGATGTTGCTACTTCAATGCGTTTTTCAAGGAACACAATGTATACAATTCGACGAGAGCATATTAGGAAAGCAGTTAAGTTGAGATGTAATACCATGAGCGTTTAAGGAAAAGTCTATCCATTATCACCAATATCAGCCCTGGTGATTATATTGAGTATATAATCACATGATATATCATGGCATAAGGGATTCGAGATGCCACTGGTGATGTTTAGGATGAGTTGGGGCATCATACTTTATTAAAGTGGCATTTTAGTTAGATAGTAACTTAATATAACACTACTTGTTACTTTTCGATTGCACGTCCTATTCCTGATATGAAGCGTGAAGAGTTGTGATTCGTGAAGAGCATGTGTTTTGCGGCCTATGTGGCCGAGTGGGAGCTGTTGGACGGGCTTAAAGTTCAGGCCCGACAGCCACATCAGCTGCTAAGGGTGGCAAACCTAATAGTCCCCCCTCGCCTATATAAGGGGGAATTAGGGGGCCAATTAGAGTTACGTGAAATAAACACTCTCACAGTCTGTCCTCTTCCTATCTCACGACTGTCTAACCATCCACCGGGGTTTCGGGTCTAGGACGTGAATCCTAAAGGCGACTCTAGTAGTCGCCTCATATTCAGATCGACGTGGGCTATTCACGACAGATAATTCCGCATTTCAAATTAATCCTATTTGTCTAACATCCAGAATATGGACACAGTTGTGATTGACTTGCCTTATTTGTTTTGGGTAGACTTGATTGCAGTTGTTTGATCACGGATCATCGAGGAAGGACAATTTGGCTGGTCAGGCAAAAAGTGTTTTTATTTGAAGAGCTATGAAATTTTAATTTTTGAAGATCACTAATTGCTGTTGGTAGTTAACAAGAGGAAAATCATAGATTAATTTTCTCCGGTGGAACTTGCTCAATTTATTTTATGCAAGATTCATATTATGGCATTGAAATTATTTTTCAAGCCAGAACAACGGAATCTAGCAACACATAGGAGCGTACCTAATTCATATGTCTTTTGTATTGATCGACTGCTATTAGGAGTTCTATTTCCCTTTTGAGAATTAATTATACCTGTAGTGCACTCCATGAACTGAGTTAGTCATAAGAGAGTGCTCGCCCTCAATTCATGCATCTATATTTATCATTCCAAGTTCATGACAAATAAAATTAAATGTATTCTCATTTAAAGGTTTGGTGAATATATCAGCTAACTGATGATCGGTAGGCGCAAATTCCAAAGTGACATCACCTTTTTCAACATGATCACAAATAAAGTGGTGTCGTACCTCATTATGTCTAGTGCGTGAATGTTGCACAGGATTTTTAGTAATGTTGATGGCACTTTTATTATCACACTTAATAAGGACCTTTTCGAAATTTCTAAGTCCCGTAATTGCTGCATTATCTATAGTAGTTGAGCATAGCAAGCACCAGCAGCTATGTATTTTGCTTCTGCCGTTGAAAGTGCGACAAAATTTTGCTTCTTAGAGTGCTAAGAGACTAAGCTTGGTCCAAGAAATTGGCATGTACCTGACGCACTCTTTCTATCGACTTTGTAACCTGCATAATCTACGTCAGTATATCCAACTAAAGAGAAATATCCCCCTCGAGGGTACCATAGTCCTAAACTTTTCATCCCGGATAGGTATCTGAAAATTTATTTCGCACATGTTAAATACGATTATTTGGGGGAGGCTTACAACCTAGCACATAAGCACACACTGAACATAATGTCAGGGTGACTAGCAGTAAGATAAAGTAATGATCCAATTATGCCTCGATTAACCTTTTCACTTACAGGTTTTCTGTCTTTGTCAAGATCTAATTTTTCATTAGTGGCTATTGGTGTCTTGGCATGTTTAGCTTGATCCATTTTGTATTTCTTTAAAAGTTCATTGACATATGTACTTTGATTAATAAAAATACCATCCTTACTTTGTTTAACCTGGAGCCCCAAGAAAAATGTTAGTTCTCCCATCATGCTCATTTCAAACTCTTTGCTCATAAGATTAGAAAATTCCTCACATATAGAGTTATTTGTAGCTATTAATAGTATATCATCTACATAGGTTTGAATGATTAGAAAATCATGTCCTTTTGTTTTAGTGAACAAGGTTTTATCGATGTGTCCTCTTTTAAAATTATGGTCCAAGAGAACTTTACTCAGTCACTCATACCAAGCTCTAGGGGCTTGCTTTAGGCCATAAAGGGCTTTGTGAAGTTTGTAAACATGAGCAGGAAAATTAGGATATTCAAACCTAGGAGGTTGTTCTACATTGACCTCTTCTTGTAAATATCTATTTAGAAAAGCACATTTTATATCCATTTGATAAAGTTTAATGTTTATATGTCATGCAAATGCTAGGAGTATACAAATAGCTTCTAATCTTGCAACTGGGGCAAATGTTTCATCAATATTGATGCCTTCTTCTTGATTATAGCCTTTAGCCACTAATCGAGCTTTATTTCTTATGACATTTCTAGTTTCATCCAGTTTGTTTCTAAAGACCCATTTTGTTCCTATTACAAGGATGATCTTTTGGCCGTGTTGTGAGTGTTTAGACTTGATTTCGTTTAAATTAGTTTAGTTCCTCTTACATAGTATTTATCTAATTTGAATCGTTAAGAGCTTCTAGTGATTTCTAGGTTCTATATGGGATACAAATGCAAAGAATGCACAAAAATTATGCAGAGATGAGCGAGTTCTTATACCTGTGGATATATCTGTCAATAGATTATCCATTGGATGAGAAGATTTATACTTGAAATGCTTCTAGGTTACCTCTTGTTGTGATGTATTAGGTGGGGAATTTTCTTCATTTTTAGGCTCCTCTTCTTCTTGAGGAGAAGAGTCTTCTTTTAGTTCTGGTGGCTGCTTATGAGCAAGATTTACCTCTTTTGCTGCATCTTCTTCATCATCATTATGCTTGTTTAAGTGCAGATCCTGGACTACAGATCCACTTAACACACCATCATTAGATTTGTCAAAAAGCACTTGAATGCTTTCCTTGATAGTTCTAGTGTGTTTGTTATAAATTCTATATGCTTTGCTATGCATAGAGTATCTCATAAATATTTCTTCATCACTGCTAGCATCGAATTCTCCTAGATTGATTTTTCCATTATTATGAACAAAGCATTTGCATCCAAAAGATCTAAAATATGAAATGTTGGCACATTTGCCCTTAAGTAACTCATAAGGTGTTCTGTTCAGGATTGGTCGAATTAAACATCGATTCAGAACATAATTGGTAGTATTTACTGCTTCAGCCCAAAAGTTTTAGGGGGCATTATTTTCGCACATCATTATGTGAGTCATATATTCTAAAGTGCCATTTTTACTTTCTACTACACCATTTTGTTGAGGTATACGTGGTGCTAAAAAATACCATTTGTGAGTTTTTATAAACTTGTAATTGTTTACAGAGTTTTGAAAATTCTTTAGAAGCTTCGTTTTTTTTATTTTAAAAAGAAAACCCATGTGAATCGAGAATAATCATCTACAATTACAAGAATATACTTACTATGTCCTAAATATTGTATAGGTATTGGTCCACATAAGTCCATATGAAGTAGTTCTAATGGTCTAGATGTGTTAATATTATTTTTTGACTTAAAGGAACTACGTACTTGTTTTCCTTTAGCACATGCATCGCATATGTGATCATATTCAAAATTGCATAAAGGGAGTCTGCGTACTAGTTCCTTTTTTGCTAATTTCTTAATTGTATGCATGCTTGCCTGACCCAATTTTCGATGCCATAGCCATTTTCCCTCACTGTTTAATGCTTTAAAACATGACAAAATATGTGAAGGAGCATTGTTGATGTCTATAGCATAAACATTATCTTTTCTAGGTCCATAGAGAGAAATTTTCTCAGATTTCTTGTTTCTAATGATGCAATGAGTTGAATCAAAGGTCACTAGGTTCCCTTTGTCACATAATTGAGATATACTCAATAAATTAAATTTTAATCCGTCAACTAGATAAACATTGTCAATGGAATTGGAGGGGTATTTACGTATTTTTTCAATGCATATTATTTTACCTATGCTTTTGTCGCCAAATGTGACACTTCCATGCCCTTTCTTTTGAATCTCAGTAAACAAGGAAGCATTACCACTCATATGCCTTGAACATCCACTATCGAGATACCACAACTCTTGTCCGAATTTCAAGCATAACTGCAAAAAACAAAATCAACCTTTCCTTCTATTTTTGGCGTTAAATCTAGATTCAAAGTTATAAGTCACTATATTAGGAGGTCTTGTTCCTTTAGGGACCATATTTGAATGATCTTTGAAGTGGGTTTTTTGAGTGGGCATGAATAAGCAATATGACCATTTTTGAATAATAGTTGCATGTTTTGACATTCATTTCATGTAAAGTTGGCTTTACAAAGAAATTCTTGTAATTGTTCTTCTTGTTAAAGTAGTCATATCTGATTCCTTCTTTATTAAAAGATGCTCTTTGAGTGCTAAAGTAGTCTGTCCAAATTTTCTTGTCCCTGAGTGAATTTAAGGACCGTTTTGTGTTTAGCATCACATTTGGTTGATAATTCCAAATTTTTGGTTTCTAGGTCTTCAATTTTTCCATGAAGTTCATTATTCAATTTTTCAAGGCCTGCATTTTTCTGGTTTAGATCTCGTACCTTTTTCTTAAGGTCTTGATTCTTAGACATATATTTGTGTTATAGATTTGCAAAGCTAATTAAGGCATCAATTAGTTCATCTTTAGAACATTCATATAGAGCTTATATATCTACCTCATCAATACTTTCGTATTCAAATTGTTCACTATTTTGTACACCTGTAACGCCCCGCCCGAAGGAGGCGGACACGTCACCACTGTCGATGCCTGATTAGAAACATCCACAAGGCTATTTTAACTTCTTAACCATAATTAACCTGTTAATAGGCGATAGCAGCGGAAGCTCTTATCGAAATCTAATTAAAGTTCGGGCAAAGTAGTTCTAAAATATGTTTTACATACATACTTAAACTATAATCCTAATAGTCTTTCACATGTTCGAATTCAAAATACATTCAGAACTATATTTACTAAATCTAATCCACAACATAGCATAAACGAATTACGCATCCTCAGCTTAGCTCTCCACAAAGTGTATCTTACTCTAGCTTCGTGTATGCTCCTGTGGCTTTCTTTAGCTCACAAAACCTGAAAAATGGTAAGGTCATGAGTTCCCCGAAACCCATGAATAACCCTTACCTTCCCTGCTGTTGCACTTTGCACATTATTAGGTTCGTAAGTAATCACAAAAAAACATATATCGTAATGAATCAAAGCGTAGCATCAAAACATAGCACATTTCATACAATGTAACATATTCTGAACTAGGAAACAAACTCGTACCTTTTTATATATAAGACGGGTAATTAGTTAACCTAGTCATACTTGTCCCATACCAGATACGATTTAAGGACCATGGTTTTCACTTAAGTCCTTAAACAAACTCTGCTGCTAGTCTATTCACTAAACTAACCATGATTGTCCCATACCAACTATGTCCTTTGGGCTCTTAATCCTTATTAGAGTCCAAAGGAAAGTAAAGCTTACTACGTCAAACTAATGGCTCGTCTATAACCATAGCTAACGCATTCATAAAAACAAAGTTCTCACAAACTTCACAAAATATTTCAAATCCAAGCCAAAAAAACAGTCGTATAATGTATCATATATTGTTAGGTTGATGGAGTTCTTTAACTTAGGGAAATCCACCTATGACCTACACAAAGAACTATCACAAAATACAAGGGTCATAAGCATATCGTGGTGGATCGGATGATGCCCACTCAAGGTATCAACCACAGACCCAATGCTTTAGAGTATGTAGATGCCCTTAAAACACAAACTGTGGAGTCTCACTCATATTCTGGAAAACCAAGGACCCACACAACTTCCAAATAACACAAACTGATGAGCCAATTGGCAGACCGGACATTGCCCACTCAATGTACCAACCAACGACCCACATAGCTCCAAACACAAAGACAACTACGTCTGTGACCATAGCTCTAGAACATTACTGTAATAGTCCTAAGTAAGACATGACTTCTTTCCCTAAGAAAATGCAATTTAGGTAGGCCGTACTCATATTACCATAACTTATTAACTTCAAAGAAATTTTTATTCTTATCATACACACAAGAAATAATCCCACTTCAAGTAGTTTTTACAAACTTCCTATAATTCATCACATAATTGAAATATTTAGGAAGGTCAACAATGGCCTTTCCATATCTAATTTACGGATTAAACATACAAATAATCCATAATTACACTAAACAAGACAATTTAGTTTAAAAAAATTCATAACTCAAAGAATACACGTCCAATCTTCACAAAATTTTGCAGAAAATTGAAAAATAATATATAGATTCCAACATAAAAATTTCAAGACTTTTCTCCATGTCAATAACTCCCAAAAATTCAAAAAGTAAGCTGAAATTATCAAAAATCTGAGAATTAAGCTCAAAAATTTATAACTCATAGCATATACAACCAAAAATCACAAACATTTACAAAAAACCACCCAATATCATGAGGAACCTACAGAAATTATTTTGTAATTTTTGTCCAAGAAGATCTTCAAAATGAATTAAAATAGTAACTGAAACTATACACCGAAACAGGACAGTTCCAATCAAAAATTCATAACTCCTAAAATACACATCCAAAATTCATGAAAATTTATAGAAAATTTTCACGCATCATCTATATTCTACAGTAAAAATTTTTATAATTTTTTCCCAACCCAATAGCTTACAGTAATAAAAATGCTAATCGAATTTCAGCACAAATTTACAGGGCAGATTCAATCAAAAATTCGTAACTCATAAATTCATGAAAATTTACAAGGAATTGCTCAACAATATAGGGAACCTACAATATAAATTTTAGAAGTTTTCAATGCTCCAATAGTTCGTAGAAATTCACAGAGTAGCATGGTATCTGAAAAATCCGAAAATTCAACTTAATTTCTATTATCTTGTTCATCCAATACAAGCAATCAATCCAAAAATTCAAAGTATAATATGTATTTGGATAGATTCACAATACAACCATCAATTCATAAAATCCAATTAATCCAAAAATTACAATTAAACATGAACCTTTAGGGTTAGTTTCTACCAATTAAAATTAGTCTTCTAATCTCCTAAACCCTAAAACATCAAATTCAAAGCTTCAATTCTAAATTGATTTCTCAAATTCGAACATAATTCAACAAATTAATCTTGCCCTAATCAATTTTAGGGTTAGAGAAGAGTAAAGATTACTCACCTTGAATTGATTTCAAAATCAAAACTCAATTCTCTTTTTCCTTCTTCTCCTTCTTCTTCCTCTTTTCCTCTACCTCTCTTTCCCTTAGTGTGTGAGTGTGTTTTTGTGTGTGGATAAAACAAAGAACCTCCCCCCCCCCCCCCAAAATTCAAGTAAAACCCCCCTTCCCCATTTTCCTTTTCTTTTTCCTTTTTTTTGGGTCAAGCTAACCTTTTTGACTCTTCTTCCCTCTTTTTTTTTTTTTTTTTTTGAAAGCAAAGTCTTAGTAACACAATAACTTAGCTAATTATTCCCCAAATATAATAATATTAACTTAAAACATACATATATGTCTAAAATAAAATATATAAAATTTATACACATAAATCACATATTCACATATTAGTCGAAGTTAGTAACTAATTAAAAAAAATTCGGGGCATTACAGCATCCTTGTCCATGAGGTAGGTATTAGTAGTGAGTTCTTCATGGCTTTTGCTATCGCTTATCCCACTATCGCTTCAGGCGGAGATCATAGCTCTCTTATTTTCTTTCTTCTTGAATCTCCTTTTTTCTCCAATTTTTTGAATTAGTGGACAATCTTTCAGCAAATGACCTGACATACCACAACCATAGCAAGAATTAACGTTAGTATTATCTTTATTTAAAAACTTACCTTTGGTGAATTTTTTATTTCTTTTCAACGTAGATCCTTTGGTGTTGAATCCTCATTGGTTGAATTTTTTCTTCAGTCCCATTTTATTAAGACCTTGCACAATAAGGGAGAAGGCTTCATCATCATTGCTATCCGGATCTTCGTCTTCTGATGAGCAATCTTCTTTTGTGGCTTTAATGACAATTCCTTTCCTGGAACTTTCTTCATCTTCCACCTTGAGATGTATCTCATGAGTTAGGAGTTTTCCAAGGAGATCATCCAGTTCCAGTTTCCTAAGATCTTAAGCTTCCTCAATTGCAGTGACCTCTGGCCCCCATTTATTCTTTGGAAGACACTGAATGGTCTTTCTTATCATTTCTTCATTTGAGTACCTCTTGCCAAGCGATTTCAGATTATTGGTGATGTCAGTGAACCGAGTAAACATGTCCTTTATTGATTCATCAGCCTGCATTTTAAACAATTCATATTAATGAACAAACATGTTCATTTTGGTCTCACTAACTTGGCTTGTTCCTTCATATGTAACAATTAGCTTATTCCAGATTTGTTTAACAGTATCACAGGCAGATATTTTGTTATACTTGTTGGCATCTAAGCCACAATAGAGAATGTATTTAGCTCTAGAGTTTTGAGTGAGTCTTTCCAATCAGCACTTGTATACTGATCTTTTGGTTTATCAATCTCTTCCCCCTTGTCACTTTTGATCTTAGGCATAATATATGGTCCGTTGTTCATAATTTCCCACAATTCCATGTCAGTTGATTCAATAAATATTTGCATAGCATTTTTCCAATAAGAGAAATTTGTTCCTTTAGATAGCGGGGGGTCTAACAGTGGATAGTCCTTCGATATTGATATCTCCAGAGAAGGCCATAATCGTCACCCACTCGATTGTTAGGTCAAAGAGTGTGAGACTCGCTCTGATACCAATTGAAGACTCAGATCGCCCTAGAGGGGGTAAATAGGGTGATCGTATAAACCTTAAAATCAAATTCCAAAGCAAAAATTAAGTGCGGAAATTAAATAATCAAGATACACAACGATGTTTTAACGAGGTTGGGCCTCAATCAGGTGTAGGTCCCCGCCTAAAGTTATCCAACTCTAGGATTCAACTCTCTACTTTTTTTTAATTAAGATGAACTCTCACTCTAGAGATCCCAAATACTTTAAAGTATTGGGGGAGTTGTGACCTTACACCAACTCCTAAATTTACTCCTTAATAACTTCCTCAAAATACTCTCGGCTTTTGATCACAATGTAATGTTTAGTACAATATTTCAAAGTCTGCTCTCAATGCTGTTTTTTTCACACTTGCATTTTTGCTTGATGTTTTTCTCCTTGATTTGGTCGTCTATTTATAAGCATTTCTGGACATGCACCATGAAGGAAATTCTGATCAGATTATTCTAAAGCTGATTTTCAGGGCCTTGACTTTCAGTAGATAGCTTCTGATTGGATTTTCTTGCCTTCTTTCCCATGACCTTGATTGATATAATTCTGCCCCTTGCCTTCTTAAAGTATTTGCGGAAATTCATTCTCTGCACCATGCTTTCTCACAATATTCTTCAATCAATAAAAGATGTTCGCCTAATTTGATTCAACATTCAAAATATTCTTCAATCAAGGAAGGATGTTTGCCTAATTTTATTCAACGTGCATTTCGTTTATGGCAGTATCAAGAATCATGGCAAATATATTGCTCAAGACTTTTTAAGGCAGCTAAGTAAATTCCTTAATTAGCCTTTTAAACAATCAATCAATTTAATCAACTGAGATCATACACACATATCCTTTCCTTGTTCATTTCCCATGTTTTTCTTGCTGTAGGTGAGTACTTCATACTTGCATCCAATATTCAAATCCCTTGCTTTTATATCCAAGCCTCTAATTAATTTTGTGTTTCATCAAAAGCTTCTTAGCCACTAAGGGAGTTAACAGGGAATACGAAAAAAAATACAAGAATTCTATTATTTTGTGCATGTTTGAGACAATAATCAAGGAGTCTGCCTGTGAACTCTTCCTTCGCATATTTGGATCTGTAGGATAAACACTATTTAACATAGAAAGGTCCCCAGTATTAATCATTAGCCCATCAGCTGAGGCTTTCACTTTGCAGACCATATTACGATTGATTCATCAGATCACTCATTCAGAGCCACTGCTCATGTGGCAGGTTTATCAACCCATGGCTCTCTAACTTCCACACCATCAGGACTAGTTCCAAGTTTTCCTCTCAGGTACAGCAATGAAATGTGTCAAATCTACTCCTGAGACTTCCATAGTGTGAAGTGCCAACAGTCAAACTCTCTGGGCAATCGATGATGCAGGAGCCACGGTTTTTCCTATGCCTCTTCCCTTGTCGTGCTAGCTTTGGAACTCAAAACTAACAAGACACCTTACTAGTTGCTAACATTATCAGCCAGCTGGCTTTTGTACCCACGAACACATACTGGATATATAGCCTATTGCATACATGGGCACAATTGTGGACCATCTTGGGTATTGTCAACGAACCATTTGTTAGTACTAATGTGGACTCATTTCTCACATAATTGTTGACAGGTTATCTACATATCTATCTGAAATGTCATCTAAAAACCAAATTAGTCGTTAGAACAGTTACTGATGCAACGTAGTTATCAATCATCAATAATGGGAAACCAATGATACGAGATGTTTCCAGACATAGTATACCAAATATAAATGCTCATGCACCAGTTTGTCAATGAATTCGAATTTGAAGCTTCGCTATCCGCTCTGGGGCTGTTCCAGATCAGAGCAGGGAAAAAGAACAGTATATTTTCGTATTGCTGATAAGAACAGAAATGACGACATGTATTTGTGGCAGGCAACGATATACAGCAACTAGAAGACACAAGACACATGTGGCTTATTTCTGTTACAAGACTTAAAGTAGAATACTGAAGACACTCAATCGACATTAATGGCCTATTGGCCTAGATTTAACTGCACTTAACATAATGTTCTGCAATCATTGGGCCAGTTCAAGAAAATTCTAAAGCAAATGGCTTCGACTGGGCTGTGTAAAATAAGAAAACTCTTTGAGATGCGATCATCCCATTGTATACCATTCAGAGGGGAACACACCATTAGGCAGCCAACATGAGGCTTTGTGTGTGTGTCGTGCAGAAGGTGAACTTAGGTAACTGCTCTTAACTTTATTAGTCTACAATAGTAATTATTGTATTGTTTACGTAAATTTTGAGGGGACCTAATGGATCTCAATACAATTTGTTATTTCCTAATGAGATATCCCATGCAAATGCACGGGCATGAACTGGTTAATATTAAGTAACATAACTGCCTAACGAGTTTCAAAAATATAGTATCCCTCAAGATTTACGTCAATAATATAACTACCTACTGGGTTTTAAAAATAAATGTTAACCTCCCCAACTTAATTTACAAATTATATTAAACATAGTACATTCAGATTGAAAACATTGATCGGAGCAAGAAAATGACCAAAATAGCCCTGAAAATTCTTTTTCCTTAATATGTATTATACATGAGCTCCAGGGTGTTCTCTCTCTCTCCCTTCCTTGCTCTCCTGATCTCTCAGTCCTCCCTAATCTTTCTCGCGCAGTCTTCCAGTTTCACTCTTTGGGTGGGAATTGGCTTGCACCCTCTACTATTGGTTGAAGTTTGAGGAAGGTAACTAAAGAGAGGTAGAATAAGGGGCCTGATGAGGTAAAATTGGATCCTAGATAAAAAGTTCCTTTGACTTGGATAATTTTGGTTGTAGAATTGATTAACTTCGATCTTGTTTGCTGTTTGCTGGATATGCAAGTCTGGATTTTAAGTTCATGCTTGGATGCCAAAGTGTTAGTATGGAAGGGTCAACCAACCATAGATTTGATAATCTAACTCAAAAAGGTACATTGTCTAAGGCGTGGGGTGGCCGTAACATCCGAAATATAATCAGTAATTTTTCACTTTTTTATTGGGGTGCTTGGTAAATAACTTTTTGGAGAATTTTTATGATTAAAAAGTGCTTTTGGGATCAAAATTAGCTGTTTGATCTAATCAAAAAACTAATTTAGCTATGTGACAGAATAGCTTTTGGATCCAAAAAGTTAATTTGAAAAAGTTAATTTGACTAGCTTTTTGAAAGAGCATTTTGAAAAATTAGCTTTTTGTGAAAATACTTCGATATCTTTTAGAAATGGTAGCTTTGCGTTTTCTATTTTCTTTAGTATATTAGATTTTATGTTTTTGAGGCCTCAATCCTTATTTTTTTGAGTATCATATAATACTCCAAGTAATGTGTGTAATACATAGAGTAGTCCACTTGAGATATAAACTAGTAAAAAATCACTACACTCTGTAGACCTCGTTCTCAATAAGTTCACTATAGATTTAAGTACACTGTGCAAATAATCCTATACTTAGGTAGCTCTTCCTTTAGAACGACAACTCATTTTGTGGGGCTTGTTGCAATTGATGCCAAGCAAGGCTCGAGCCTTTTTTTTGCCCAACTGATCTCAACTGTAGAGCAAATTTGGCAATGCAATCCGTGAATGACCTTTGCTAAAATCAAAATCAACGCCTCGAGTACCATTTGTTAGAGCCAAAATGAAATTTCAACATAAGACCAATTAATAATAAGCGAAAATGTCCACTTAAATTATAAACTAATACCTCCTTATATTTTATCAATATGGAACACATACGCTATGATTTTCTCCCCCTGGGACAAGGGGATAATTGTTTTATAACTGTTTGATGGTCCATACGAGCATCAATTTTGTTCAAATAAAAATTGCCAAAACAAAAGTTTTTTTTTTTCTCCGATCGAACAAAACTCAAGTTAAATTCCGATGATCTATCCAGCGTAGAAGACAAACCGAAAAACAAAAAAACGCATCCACAGTTTCCGCGGGGGAGGAGTTCGGGCATTCGGAAACTAAAAAGGACAGCTGGAGTGCAGATGGCCGGAAGACACAGAGGGCCGCCGCCGATTACGATGGAAGACCACCGTCTCCTCCGCCGCGCTCCACCACCGGCGGCTGTCTTAGAGGAGCGGATCGCCGTCCAGCACCGCGAAATACAAGCCCTGCTGGTCGATAATCAACGCTTGGCGGCGACCCACGTGGCGCTGAAGCAGGAGCTTGCCATGGCGGACCAGGAGGGGACGCAACTCGCCGCCGCTGCCAACAAGATCAGGGAGGAGAGAGAATTGGAGGTCAAGGAGGTTTTTGAGAGGTCGCTCAAGCTGGAGGCGGAGGCCCGCGCCATCGACGCCCTTAACGCCGAGCTTGCCCAGGTTAGGGCCGATGTTCCGAGATTGACGGAGAGTAAGATCGAACTCACTGCTCAATTGAAGGCTATTGAGGCTGAATTGGAGCGGGCTAAGCTTGAGGCCAGAGAAGTGCCCGCTATTAGGGCTGAGATGGACGCCATGCATCAAGAACTGCAGAAAGGAAGGTACATGCGATTCCCCTCTTCATTATATAATGTTAGCGTTAGAGTCAATTTTATTTGGGTGGATTAATTCTTGAAGGGTAGTAGATTGTGGAAACGCATTATTTGCAGTGGGTGAATTGACAAGACTTTGAATTTATTTGCACTGATTGAGAAGGGTTTTTCTTCGCACATTGATCCTTGAGCTTTAGCTTGGGATGGTTTTGCTTTGATGGTCTCATTAGGATGATGAATGATGTGATGACTTGGGTTGCTGTCACTGGTATTTCTGTGATATTCGAATCCATGTTGTGTTGTTTGTGGACTCTAACAGAGCTGCAATAGAATTCGAGAAGAAAACACAGGCAGCAAACCTTGAACATAGACGTGCAATGGAGAGAAACATGATGACAATGCAACGTGAAATTGACAGGCTTATGGCCGAGCTTGCCAATGCAGAGAAACGAGCGAGGGCAGCTGCTGCTGCAGCTGCAAATCCAAGTATACATTCTCACTTTCTTTTTTGTGGGAAGTACTTTGTTGTACCGATAACATTTGCATATGCTGACTCTGTGTCTATGGATCATTCATGTGCAGGTCCAGGTTCTGGTTACATGGGAAATTATGGGAGTCCTAACATGGTATATGGTGGAGGCTCATATCATGCACAATATCCAATGCATCAGGTTCGCACTTCTCTCTATAACTTGTGTAAGAAGTGGGATTTATTTCGATCTTCATTTAATCTCAAATAGCTAAGAGAGTCACTGTTGGATGGTTATTGGATCTCTAAATTATAGCGAATAAAGCAAAATGTGTCGCTTAACTATCTAGTGCTTCGTATGGTGTAGATACGGTCAATTGCTTTGAAATTTGGGATCCCATGGAAACAGTCTCTCTGCAATTCAGTTTTACGGTAAAGTTCATGTTAATCTGACCCTATCCAGTTCTGCGGCGCAGCTTGGTTCCTGAGTGGTTAGTTTAGTTATCCCCTGCAACTTTAAGACAGTTGGAGGTCATTTAAGACTAGAAAAAGGGACCCACACACACACTAACTAGAAAAGTTATTCTTCAGCATAAAATAATCCAAAGGGAGACGCTCACAACATAAACTACAACTCCAGATAACATAGAAGCCTGTGGGAAAGGATGGATTTCTCAGCTCAATCTTCTACAATGAAGATGAGACTGGTCAGTGGACCATAAATGATTGATGCTTCCAAGCATAATTCTAGTACTGGTTGATATCCTTCTCAATTCCGATTGATATATCTGTATAATTAAAGGCATCAAGATATCCTATCAAGGTAAATCCGTTTTGAAGAGTCCTATATAGAAGGTCCAAAATCACCCATGGAGGTGGAATCTTGATGTAGATTCACCATCAGGAAAAGAATGGGGGGAGATACGAGAGGATCCTTCAAGAAATGAGGTTACTGGATGCAGCTTCAATCTTTTTAAGTAGGCCTTATGCGTTTTGATTCACAGGTGTATGTACATCATTGAAATAAGATATGAAGAAACAGTTTCCGAACATGGCATCAGACCAAGAATAGAGAGTAAATTCAGAGAGACTGACAGTTGACCTTTCTTATGCAGCTTCAGGCACAATGCTTTTCAAGATCCTTAAGTGGTTCTGTGAGTTGTTTAGTTAGTTTTTGAAGTCATTGTGAAGCAGAAGTGTAACATCCGACTGACAAGCATCTCAACTCGAAACTGGGCCCAGTGGTCTTCCACTATGTACAGTAGCCACCCAAAGACTGTTCCACTTTGTGCAGTAACTACCCTATGAATAGGGAGATTTAATTTTTATAGTCTCATAAACAACATATTATCCTTCAATACATTTTCTTCATTAGACTTCATAAGATATTATTAGATGCTGAGGGGAGGGACTTCTTTGGCAACAAGTAATGTAGAAAGAAGAGGATTAAAAATACTCAGCAAGTCACAATAGTGTGTCCATTATTGTCTTCAGCTGCAAGAGATGAGTGACCTCTGTAAGTGTTACTCCGTTCTGGTACAAAAATGACCTATTGTAGGTAAAAATACATTTCCCTTCTTCTAAGAAGGAAAGGACCTTGAACTAAAGCTCACTTACCAGTTACCACATACATTTTACCCTGCCAAAATGGCGCAAGAGATTCTTGCAGTCTACCTTTGATCCTATATTGTTGGGATACCATAAAGTTGGAATGACAAGGTTATTGTGGATGTTGACTTCTATGTTTCAGTCTTACGTTTGCCATCAACATTATTTATGCGCTAGTTCCTTAGCAGGCAGAATCTAGAACATGCCCAACTATTATGGGGTTGGTGGTGGCAGCCACCCAACTGTTTAGATGAATCGTTAAGAGGATTAACAGATCCTTAAAAAAATTAGTTGGATGACTCTCTTGTAAGGACAAATCGTTTATCTCCTCAAGGATCTGCAAAGGCTGTTACGAATAGTTCAAAGTCCATGAGTTGGCAACCTTTTGTGTTGCAATATATCTTGGCTTGATGAAAAAGACTATAGCTCATGTCTTCCAGATTATTTGTATCATCCACCATCCAATAGATGAGTCATCTCATGTTTCCAAAATGTGGTGATTGTTCCATGAGCATTGCTCAGAGGAATCATGTCTATTTTGCTTTTATCCACGATGGCGGTTGTCTGAGGTCGGTCCGTGAATTGCAGGTGCAAAGCAGTGCTGATGGTGCTCCTCCGGGTCCATATGGAACTCCTCCCTTGGGCAGCCGTCATCCATTTGACATCCAACAGACTCATGTACCAAAAGGATGAGATCTTTCTCTGTGCTGGGACACATTGTGTCTTTTCTTTTCTGCTGGCTAGATCTGATCACAACGCACGACCAGCCGGGCAAAGTGTGGCTGGAAACTGGGCAGTCATTAGCAGTTAGGAAATGACTGGCAATGCCTCTGAACTCTGGGCAGCAATCATCTTTGTCAGTCCATGTCCGTCGGCTGCTGATTCTTGGATGGAAGCCTCCTTCATGCTTTGTAGACATGCACTGAGGTTGGAATTTGATGATTTTCCTCTTTGCCAGGCCGCATTTTAGCGAAACTATAATTTATTTGTATGCTTATGACAGAGAAAACTAACTTGGCCGGTTGATGTGGATAATCTATCTTTTCTATCAAAGGATATGTGTCATCTATGGGTTTGGTGCAGGTGTTTTGTGCTTTATTTTCTTTGGTTTGAAGAAGGTAAGAAGGTGACGTCTATTTTACACTGTTCATGTAGAGTCCATTATTACGGTTGTTTATGGTTGTGTTCAACTACTTTTCAAATAGTATTTAATGTTTTGACCAAACTAAAACATTGATCATATGGGATGTCAATACGCAATAAGCTAGTGTTTGTATTAGTATTTAAATAGTTTTTAACATTTCGGGTAGTCTTTTTGTTTTTTCTTGGTAGATCAAGAAAGTTAACCCCAAATGAAAAGCCATATGACATCTGCATTGCTAATCTTATAATAAAAATAAATATTTTTCCCATTGACCTTATATGCATATGTCAATTGTTAATTATTAAGATCCTTTTTGTTTAATAATAATATATTAAGATCTTGAAGAGAAGAAATAAAAAAGAACAATACAACCATTTTTGAGTATATTAGTAAAATGGATATTAAATTTTTTCTAACATGATACGACATTACTAATTTTATTTTATTTTATTTTTAAAAAAAAAAAAAACTAGTCAAGTATCACTTCGATTACAACTCAATCACGTAAAGTTAAAAATGTAGCAAAAATCATTTGTTAATGCCAGCATTCTCTCTCGACCCATCCATGTTTTTCTCTCTCTCGCAATCTCTTTCGAGCCATGATTCAATCACGAATTTTGAGTTTTCTTCACAAATTTGTCCTAAAACTACAATCTAAATAGCAACGTGTTGAATTTTACACAATTTGAGCATTATTCAGGTCAAGATATTGCACAAATTCATCTAAAATTCAAGGTTAACTTATATTTGTTCCCCAAATCAAAAACTGATGATAAATAAGTTTTTACATATACACGGCAAAAAATTGAAATTACCACTATTTTTTGCAAATCCAATAACATAGTTTTGGTTTTTTGAGAGTGTAAACCCTAATTTTTGAATAAATTATTGGTCTAATTGTTTTACCATCTTATCTCAGTGAGGAATTTGGAAATCGAAAAGATATTGTGAATGGAACAAAGTCATATGTTAGTGACCAATTTTTGAACATGGTGATATTTAGTACTTTTGATTGCAAATAATAATTTTAGAAAATAGAGTGAATGATATCAGGCTTTAATTTAATTACTTTTGCATATCTCTTTGCGAACACCAATGCTCGCAAAGATAAGGTCATCTATATCTTGATCTTTCTTAAATCCTACAAAAGCGAAACTCACATTGATAGTTATTGTTATTAACATTTATATACAATAAATATCTCATATGAATCTAATTTGTCTATCGGCAAGGATGCCTATTAGAAAGGAGTACCTGTAGAGCTTACACATTGCTGGACAAGAAGCTAGCAAAGTGGTGGATTATGGTGAAGAAGCTTTGTCTCTGTTACCTCGGTGCCAGCTGGTAGGTGAAAGATGTGGCAAGTCCCTCGAGTGAAATAGGGCAATTTCTTATGTGCTTTCGAGAACACATGCTCTCATCGTCGATATGTACATACATATTTTTTTACACGTGTATTTTTCATATATTAATTTTTTAACATATATTGAATGATGTGGTTAGTTGGAGTATATATTCCCAAAAATATGATATATATATTGAGTGAAATAGTGTCCATGTGTCTGGTCGAACCATTAGATCACTATGTCTTAGTCGTTGCTGCATGTATGTATAGGTTATTAATCGTTTAGTGCTTGTACTATATTAGAAGAAAGAGGGGCCTTGTAATCCCTATGTCAAAGGGAACTAATCTAGTATTTGCATGATTGCATTATTTGCTATGCAACTAAGAAATGATTGACGAGTATATTTTATGCTAATATATATGTATTGAAAAGATAAAATTACCATGTTTTGATGTAACTGTCAAGTTAAAAGAGATCCAATTCAAAGTCGAAGGCTAATGGGTAAAGAATAATAGGAGGAGGTTAAGGGTACCATTTTTTTTTTTAAAACAAAATAATGTCGGGGTACGCGGCAATGTCTTTCAAATAAATTGTCCAACATTTATGTACATTAGGTAATGAAAACTCACTAATCACAAAATGAAAGTTTTTTTAAAAACAATGAGCGGCATAAATAAGAAAGGCCAAGGCCAAGTAAAAGAAAGTTATATCTGATTATCACCTGTGGGTTGTAATCATAATATGGACTTTGTTGACAAAACGAAAAGTATCAATATATCGTTCCTTAATTAACTGGCCAGAAGATACACTGAATCACTTTGTAGTTCAATTTTTAACAACAAAGGGATATAGGGACAAGCTGAAAAACAACACAAACAAAAATATTAACATCTAACATAAGCTAACAAGTAATAATGAAATAGCAATAGTAGTTTGTTGTCATTCAAATAACAAAAAGGCATAATTAGCCCCAAAAGCATACACATTAGAGGCAAAATTAACCTTCGTGTGATTACGCATTTAGCATGCTTGAACTGCTGTTTTTAACTCTTTTTATGGATGATCATCGCTTTCTCTACCAACATCAAAGCCAATAACTCTTAAGTTGAAGGTTTCACCACCCGGATGAAATTAATCTGACAGCCTCGCATGGTGAAAACTCCGGCTCAGTATGGTGTTTGGATCCTATTAATCCTCGTATATGATAATAAAGTGTGGTAATATCATTTAGTTGAATTAACTTGGAGCGAGTAAATTAACATTTCTAATGAACATCCTAACATGGCTCTGTTCCTAGAGAAATGCAAGTCATAAATGATCCCGTCACAAGCAAGGAAATCAACTGACAATTACTACGTGAAACTGAAAGTAGTACAAACCACAAAGGATAGGCCACGGTAGTCAAACACTTCCAGAAAACCTTCAGAACCATCTGTTGTACAACAGCAGGGGAACAGCTACGTAGAACCCTCAGAAAATACTGCTCAAACGCAGAGTATCAATCAATCATACAAGAAATACAGCCATTAACAAAAGAATCAAATGCAATGATGATGACACTACAAGAGAAACTCCAAATGAAGTCTGGAGTTGAACCAAAAATCTACAACTATCTACAGATGGATCAACAGTAGTGACCAAGCCTAACCCACCAAAATCACAGCTGTCCGGGCTTTGATCATGCTGCTGATAATAGCTATTGAAAGCATATGATATATTTCCAGGCCACGTAAGGTTGTAACACGAGCCTCCGGGTGACAAAGCACTGCAATCAGCGATAGAGCATGCTTTTAAAGCATTCGCTGAGGCATTGCTCAAATCTTTGTTATTGTTCACAACACACCATTTGGCAGAGCGATACTCCACATTTTGGGCATTCATAAGGTGTCCTGAGCCTTCAGCCAGATCAACCTGGTACTTGGCCTGACCGTCAAAAGTGAAGATGCCCCAGTGTCTTTCGAAACTGCCATCAGCTATGCTTCTTTGGTCTTCATCCAAAAGACTGAGAATGTATGCTTCTTTTGGCGGGTCACGAGGTCTAAGTGGGGTCCCTGATTTACTCCGAAGATGGCCCAGGAAACCTTTCATGAATGTCGCGGCCATTGAAGAATTGGCATTCACTGCTCCATCTGTGGGCCATCCAATCTGCCCAATGATAATATCCATGTGGCCAAACCCTGCACTTGACAATGCAGTAAGCAGGGTGTCGTAGCTCAAGTCAAAGCTGTTGGTGTACAGTTTGTGATGGTCATTACGAGGATGGGAAGTTTCCCTGAAAAGAGAGAAAGAAAGGGACATGTTCCTGTTTTGCTGAAGAAGATGAAATGGAGATATGCTTGCTAAGAAAGGTGAGTTATGTCTTGCGAGGAAAGTAAGCAGCTGGGTCATGGTCTTGTTGAGATCAGGCCTAAAATGCCCTTTTGAAGGCAAGCCGGATTCTGATAGGAAAGCATCGTAACTGCAAGGAACAACCACCTTGACCTGGTCTGCTATGCTTGCCTTCGTTAGGGCTGCTTGAACGTTGGTAGCAGCTCCAACGACAAAAGGAGTATACTGCCCGTCATAAGATTGTAGGAATGGCTCGTCACCGACAGCAACATATCTGTAAATACTCAGACAGTCAGAAACAGGAGGAAGATCAACGGAAAATATACATATAAGAGAAGTGTTGGCTGTAACATACTGAAGAGGAAACACGTTGAGCTTTCAGCGGATAACAACCAAAAGACAAAAATACTTCAGTGACCTATAAATACAGGAGTTGTACATCAAATGATCAACTACACAAATGAAATTCCTATCAATGCTCTGCAGTACTTACTATGGTCACTTCGTCCAATCAACAAACAATCATTTTCTTAAGGTCTGAAACTCTTTAGAAGAGCCTTGACATTTTTTAAGTACTGTGAGCTCTAGTTTGAAGCTTTTCGGAGAGTTCTAAATTTTTATTAGAGCTTTTGAACTTTAATAGAGCTCTGAAATTTTAACAGAGCCGAAAAATAGCTCTGCCGTTTTTCAAAGGAGATGAATAACAAGGCCACTGAAACAACCAGGGTGGGGCCATAATTTCCTCAACCATAAAGATAACTTCCAAGTTCCAACCTTGTGATATCAACATTCACTCCTCACTAGCCTCGATCATGTCCAAGCCAGGTATTCACTATGAATCATTGTGGTCACTAGCAACAGCAGGTAGGACAGGCAGCAATATATGGAGAAAATTGCAAAAGGGAAGACCTAGCTAGGAAATTGGTGTTGTGTCGAACATAAATAAATGTTAGATTAACCATGTATATGGAAAATCACTCAAATCTGGTCAACCCAGGTTATGCATTCATGGTGTGCTTATTCTTGGCACTTTCCTGCTGCATTCATCTCATGTTCTCCTGTTCTGTAAACGATTGCGAAACATATTCAACTCCCCCAAATGTTAACATCCTTGCGCAAATTCTTCACAAACTGTAACTCTTTGCAAGCAGAATCAATTCCACATAACAAAATGTGTTCATATGATACTGCTAAGTGTTTCATTTATGTTCTAGATGATTTCCAAGCAGTAGAAGTATAGAAGTAGCTAAAATCTCACTAATGCAGCTTACACACCAAGCAGATACATAGAAGGAACATCCCACCTTCCCCCCCCCCCCCAAAAAAAAAAAAAAAAACACTGAGCAGTGGGCAATCTGTCCAAAAAGTTATTCGCTGCTTACTTGTAAAGAAAGAAAACCAAAAATTCCCTTCACCTTGCACCTTTCTAAATGAAAAATGGTTGAAGAAAATCCCCCTGGTCAACTAGGCTAAAAAACGTGACACTTTAGGAACTTCATGACCAAGCAATTTTAACTTCCCAAGTTCAAAACACGAAGTCATTTGAGCATTAAGAAAGTAGTGATGTAGGATACAGATTTATATGCACATGTGACCATGTGAGTGTATAAAATAAAGGCTTTATTGGCTTTCATGAGCAACAGAGAACAAAGGTGAAGTCGTGATTCTTCTCGTTCTGCATTCTCTAGCACTGCAACTTTCTGCACCAGGTTGATATGCAATAAAACCATACAAAGAATCCACATATTGCATCCCAATCACAGAATAATACATCAGTAAGAGAAGTAACTACATCAATGCATAAAGGTTGTTCCCTGTAGATCTATGCCTCCTAACATTAGATACTTAAAGAAAGTGCCCATGTTAACAGCTGCGTCACATTTCACCAACCCCCCCCCCCAAAAAAAAAAAAAAAAATCCCTGGTCTTCAGTTCAAAACAAGCACTTGCCTCCAACTTCCAAAGAACAAAAATTAGCAAAATGCCTCCACCATTGAAAGGTTTTTTAAATAATAAGGCCAAATCCTGTCAGCTGTTCTTAGACAATTTCCTTATAACATTGACCAGCTTCCAAATATCAGTTGAATGGTGAACACCAACTAACACATCAAAAGGGCTTCTACTACGCATTCCACCAGTCCCATAACACTGTATCACACCATTTCTGAAATTGGTCACAACTCACAACCACCCCAATGATACTATGATTCACATAGCAGGACTCAGCTTGAAAATCCACAAAACTGAGCCAACCCCATGAATTTTTCATTCATAAGTCATAAAACAAAGCTTTACCAGAAAAAGGGTTCCCCTGTCGTCTGGGACTACATAAACACACCCATGAAAGAATTCGACCCAAGCAAAGGAAACCAGCAAATTTGCAACCGAAATTGAAAGAGGGAAAATGCTAAGAGAACATACTGAATACGAATTTTAGAAGAACCACTGGAGAAATAGCGAGTGAGATTTTTATGAACCCAGCTCTGAGCAGCCTTAAAGGAGGAGTTGAAGGTACGAAGCATGAAATTGGGGATACCCACCATGGCCTGGATTCTGGACCCAGAAAGAGCCTCAAGGGCAGACGGGTCAGCGTCATAGAGCCTAACCCTGGTGACATTGTTGGCCTTCAAGAGCTCGACTACCTTGGAAGGTGGAAGTGGGTGCGAGGCGTTTCTGCCCCAGTTAACTCCTATGACTGTGCCTTCCACACCCACTAACCCAACCCAAGAATCGGAACTGCTGGAAATGGCTACCAAGGTGACCACCCAAATCAGATATTGAGTAATCTGAGCCATCGACACAGGCTAGGCTATGCCTTCATTCACGCTGGCTAGTTCTGTTTTGTCGCTGGGTTTTTCAATGAAAAGGCAAGACCTTTGTCGGATGAGTAAGACTACGAACGTTGGCCCCGTAGGAGGAACGCTAGTCACATTCACAAATCAACAGCAGAAAGGAGCTCCAAAGTTTAAACTACCGTCACAAATTCTCCGAAATTCTAAAACGTTCGCATATGGTTTTGACTTTACACCATGCGCCCTCACAAAGAAAAAAAAAAAAAAGCTAAAGAAAAAGTTTTCGAGATTATATGATTTTCTCAAACAAGATTATTTAATTCGCTTTCGACTCTTATATGAGCCCATATTCATAGTGAAATTTATGACTTTAAAAGTACGACATTAATGAAATCATTTTTAAAAAATCAAATCGAGTAACATAGTTCATCAGTCTTATCATGCAACTTCGATACATAACTATAAGCGTATATAACCTAGACGTCGAATTTAGATTTTTTTTTCATTAGATCAAACTAATCTTTTTAATAAAAGCAAATTTTTATTGCAATCCCTTATAAATTGGCTACCAATACACGAATTAGAAGTTTTATTTTCCCAATTGAACTACCGTAACCCTATAAATGACGAGTACCTTCTGGTCCTTTTCCCATTTGCAACATCCTTCATTGGCTTTCCCCCTTGAACTACTAAACTAACAAATAATCATAACCACTCCATGGTAACTCATATGATTAGCCATATTGCAAAGATTTGCCTCATCTAAACTGTAAACAGTATGATTCTAAAACTCCTCAAGCAATCCATTTAAAAATAGTAGCAACAATTCAGGCACCACATACGAAGTCAGTAATACAATTGAACGAACACCTCTCACCCTGGAGACTGCCTAACCAACATCTGCAACAGAACAATCATGATCATAAAGACAGGAAGAGTAGAAACTTGAACCTCAGTTGTTGCCAGCTTGACACTTTCCATGAAGAAAACATACACAAAATTTGAACACTATTTCAACTCAAATCATATATCACACCAAAAAAATTGAAAACAGTAAGTCTATGCATAAGTAAAGGGATTCAATACAACCTTTAAAAACCAGTTGCTTCTATGGTCTCCTATGCCGAAGCTTAAGCCCACGTGAGCACTGTGACCTAATGTTTAGTACCCTTACCAATGATGAACACATTTCCCACACGCATAGCGAACTCATGGCCCTGTGAATCTTGAATATAAATGGTCTCAAAGCTTCCCCTATGTTTTTCACTGTTCTTGATGATCCCCACACGTCCCCTGTTTCTGCCACCAGTGACCATGACAACATTCCTAGCATCAAACTTAATGAAGTCAGCAATCTTGTTCTCATCTAAGTCGATCTTGATGGTATCATTGCCCTTCATAAAACTAAGAGGTATGAGTAACAGACAATCCTTCCATCACAGGTGTCAGTTAAGACACAGGATTCCCTTTTTACCAAACTGCATGTTGCCGATCTTACAGAGCTTGGACTGCCACCAATAGAAAAAGAAAGAATAAAAGTTAGGATGATCCTAAAGAAAGATTGGCCAAATCACAATATCTGGCATAAACTGAGGTTTGAAGCCAACCTTTGCCTCATCATCCTTGATTGAATGCAGCCTGAATCGTCCCTTTATATTATATGAATAACCAAATTTCTCATTAATTTTAGGAATTTACATGACATCTGAACCGAAATAGGTTACTAATGTTGAATACTTCAAATGATTACTTAGACAAATTTATATTCTAATGAATATCAAACTCAATCAATATAATATGAGTAACCTGATTTTTGAATTTAAAGTTCAAAATAAAAATTTACAATTGTATTCAACTTTCTCATTAAATTTTAAAATAAAGAAAATTTGACTCGGACAACATATTACCAGAGACTCCAATAGAAACTTTCATGATAGGAAGCCCATCATTAGGATTAATGTAGCTCTGTGTTCTAATTTAACCACCAAAAAAAAAAAGAAGAAAACACGAAGGTAATAATAAGAGTGTTAATTCAAGTGTGATGTACATACATTTTGAATGTTGATTTCATAAGGCGTGGACCCAAGAATACGTACGACAAGCAAGTGAACCGGTTGTCGTTACTCCAACAAGTGTCTGGACTCTGGAGCGCTCGAGGCCGGGGCCACGTTGGGCATCGGAATCAAAGACTAGAGAGCATGAACAAGCGAGTGACTGAGTAAGTATTTGTAAGTGAGGGTGAGACTAAGAATCCCGGCCAGAAGAAGTCAAACATCCGGCAGACTTGATGAAATGTCGAGCCAGCACGAAGTGGTGTGCGTCACCGGAGGCAGCGGCTTCATCGGCTCATGGCTCGTCTCTCTCCTCCTCCAACGTGGCTACACCGTCCACGCCACCGTCAAGGATCTCAGTTCCGTCTCTCTCTCTCTCCCTCCCCCTCTTCCGATTTGTGTACGTCGTAGTATCCTTTCGATTAGCGTTTGGAATCTTCATTTCAATCTCTGATTAACTTCAAATTGTATGTTCTGTTTGATTGTTGATTGGTTGGTGGCACTGGCACTGGCACTGGCACTGGCACTGGCACTGGCTCCAGATGACGAGAAAGAAACGAAGCATCTACGAGCCCTAGATGGAGCTGATACCTGCCTCAAATTGTTCCAAATCGATCTTCTCAATTACGATTCCATTCTTGCTGCTGTTAATGGCACAGTCGGTGTTTTTCACCTTGCTTCGCCTTGTATCGTCGATAAAGTTCACGACCCTGAGGTTTTCTTTTCCCTTCATAGTCTCCTTCTGATTTCAATACTATTGCTATGTAGTCTTATACAATAGCTGGTTTTAATTGGGGTTTCTCTATATATATATTTGTATATAATGTGGAATGCTCAAATATTTTGCAGAATCAACTGCTGGACCCAGCAATAAAAGGGACGATCAATGTTCTTCGAGCGGCGAAGGAGGCTGGAGTAAAGCGTGTGGTAGTCACTTCTTCCATATCCGCCATTATTCCCAGCCCCAATTGGCCTTCTGATGTTGTCAAGGGGGAGGATTGTTGGGCGGATATTGAGTACTGCAAGCAGAATGGGGTAAGGAAAAATTCCCACTTTTTTGTCATGCAAACGAATTTGCCAATTCAATTCATGTTTCTTTCAGATGGTAGGCAATCTGATCGTATTTTTCAAAGGGAGCTGACTTCAAAATTCTACCTGAAAGTGCAGAGAAATATATACAATAGCATTCAGATTCTCAGGAAACGAAGAAAAAAAGAAAAGGAAAAAATTGACGCCTAGCACTTGCATTCACATCTTGGGTAGACCTGCTTAAACGAGAAACTTGTTTGTTGCCCTCTCTAGACTATAATACTGGTGTGAGTGGTGTGGTGATTACTGATTAGCGCATTGGAGATCATTTGGTTCTGTAAACTAAATCAATTACAAAGTTTCAATATAACCGATTGTTTACACAGCTTCATCACTCATGTCTTAAGTGTCCACCCCACCTGATCAGCAAACACTAAATACAGATGAAAAGGACGTGGTGGAGAATATGATTAGAAATCTGTAACAGAGTCCGACAGAGTTTAGTATCCTGTGTTGTCAACATTCCAACTTATTGATGGATGTTGATGCACAACCAAGATAAATTAGATTGTTGTGTAATGGCCTTAAAGACCTGATAAACAAGCGTTAAATCCAGATGTTACTAAGATAAAGGAAGGGATGTGATGGAGAGTGTAATTAGAAATCCATAATAGAGTCTGACAAAGCTTAGTGTTCCGTTCTGTCAACATTCTAGCTTCGTTATGGGTGTTCATGCATAGCATATTCAAAATCATTTGGATGATTGGGTAATGGCATCATTGTCATTGCCATATCAACTTTAATGGTCCAACAGGTCAACATTGGGTTCATCTGGTTGTTAAGGTGAAGTATTTTGTTCTGGTCAATTGACGCTGCATAGTTTGTAGCTTCTCAGGCACTCTGGATGCATGGGTATTCATCCCGTAAGGACAGTTGGTTTTCCCTCAATGGTTTTGCTTTGCATGCTAACAGCTGTATGCTTCTCATTCCAGGTGTGGTATCCACTTTCCAAAACATTGGCTGAAAAAACAGCGTGGGAGTTTGCCAAAGAGAATGGTTTGGATGTGGTTGTGGTGAATCCAGGCACTGTTATGGGTCCTATTCTTCCGCCAACACTAAATGCTAGCATGCTTATGCTTCTTCGACTACTTCAGGGTAATGATCTATAATTGCATCCATCTGTTTTCAAACTCGTATTGCTTCTTGACTGTTTCATTAGGGCTATGTTTTCGTGCAGGTTTTGCCAGTAGACCTGTTTTAAGTCATAGGTTGTCTTTTGTTTTTCCCCTATAAAATATTTGTATTTACTTGAAAAACCTTTGAGGTATAGTCCTTTGGTCTTTCCAAAGGGCTCCTGTTTTACTTCTGCAGCTGCACCAGTATTAGAAAACCTTTCCTCTTTCTTGCATGCAGAAGGCAGAAGCTGGCTCTGATACGCTGCCAGACTATTTCACGACAGATGTGCTGATTTGTGCTATATTGCATATACTCAACTTTTCCAGTAACATAATACAAAAAGCTCTAGCTTGTTCTTATTCTTAGAATTTTCTGCTCTCTGGGTCTGTTGTTCCTTCTTATGCTAAGACTTTAGAATTTAAAGTTGTCCTCTTTGGTATGAAAATGAATAGCTGCACCCAGTGTTTGAAATTTTGAGCTTCCTAAGATTTGACAAGTATCCATTAATTTTTCTGGTTGTCCACTTTTAATGAACTTTTTTTGTGGTTTATTTTTCCTGGGACACCGTCCTGAATGACGTTCATTGGTCACTGGATGGATTGTACGGCAAAAATCTATCTGGCCTTGTCCGCTTTACTTCTGTCATTGTAGGACAGAAACTCTAAGAAACTAGCATCACATGCCTTCCGTTACCTGAGTCATCAATTTCAGAATGATATTAAGCAGAATTTCCTTGATGTCCAGTGCTTTCTTGGATGGTTCTCCAAGAAATCTCAATCATCAGCTTCAAGGATTGACTTCTCCAAAACTTCATCTAACAAGCAGACTCAGGAGGTTGATTCAATTCAGCTGGAGATAACCTTTCTTCTGAATTCTAATTTAACCACATTCAACTGGTTAAGACATCAATTCTTAAGTAATTAACTGGGTTTTCCAGTGTGATTTCTTCATCTGAGCATCTTTTTAAAGTCCATCAAGCTGCTCAGCAATTTATTATCTGGCAGAGATGAGCATGGTTAAGCGGGTTCCATACGTCTTTGGATAGTTCCCTTATAACTATATGATTTCTACCCATGCAGTCTAACTGAAAACCTTACCGAGATGAGAACACTGCAACTAAGTATTCATATTTACCCTGAGCTCAAGTTATCCCAGTAAGTCCATCTTATGCCTCCTTTCCAACGCTCTTTGAGCATCTGCGTTTGAACTGGAAGAGTTTCTGCCATTTGGAGCTAGCTTGCTTTTGAGAAAATGGGGGGCTGACTGTTAGTCCCATTTAAACTTCCCACTGTTTTCGTATTTTGACTGAGATCCATGAACATTAAGCCATGAACTCCTTTAACCCCATCTACAATTATATTTGTTGCACTCATTGAGGATTATCAGACTGTTAAGGGGGTAGAGAATAATCCATCTTCATTTGCCACCAGTGGGGACTGCTGCTGGCTACCATCGTTTGGTAGTGGGCTAGTGGCCTGCTTCTATGTCGGTGAGGCCACCACCAGAGTTTCTGGAGGCTGATAGGACCTCTGCTGGTGACTGTGGGCCCCAAGAATCTCATGTTTTGAGTAGTTTGAGAAAATAGAGGGGGTGATCAGAGCAGAGAGTGAGAGATTGGCAACCTACTAGGATATGGGCAGTGGATGAGCTTGAGGTGGGTGGAGTTGCCAATATATTAGTGATGAAGTTGTTGAGAGTGTGAAGGCAGCTCGACATCTAGACAGGGTAAAATCCTGAGGGGTGTGATCAGAGGAGATAAAGCAGGAGTCTGGTGGTCAAGGGACGCAAGGTGACCCTTCAAGGTGGCATTGCAGGAGGGTCCTTGGGCATCTTGTAGTTAGAGATAGGTAGAAAGAGAAGTCGACAAAGACTAGGCGGTGGGATTGGTGACTGAGGTGGTGGTGGACCAACGAAGGTGGGCAGGCATGGTAGGAGAGTAAAGACAGTGGTACTACCAGTGCATTTGAGAGTTGGTGAAGGAGAGAGGAAGGGCTCTGAAGAGAAGGATGCGAAGAGAAGCTAGGATTTTGGGGAGGGAACAAGGAAGTCACATGTGACACAATTCAGTATTACTCCTTTATACCAACTACTGTCAAGATTCTACATTTCTATCCGCTAAAAGAAATTGCCTTTTCGAATTACTTCCTTGAAATTTTTCCCCTAGTGTTTAAATGAAAAAATTTAACCCCTAACCATCTGACCTTAAAGTTATACAATTCATCCTTAATTCGTGCTTCATGGTCCTGATCATGAGATCTCAAGAAGAAGCCCTCAACTCCAATTAGCTAAAATTGAGGCCTTAACTTTAGTTCAGCCCCCTAGAAATTAACTCAGAGGTAATCCCTTCGCAAAGCTGTATGAAGAGGGTAACCTCAATCTTGGGTAACCTCAATCTTAAGTATGTTCTAAATTGCGTCAGTTCCTGCATTTTTCTCTCACCTTACAACCGAAAGGCTCCATGCTTGCTGCTGGGTTCAAGTATTGAGTTTCTGTCCAATGCAGGCTGTACTGAGACTTATGAAAACTTCTTTATGGGATCTGTCCATGTGAAGGATGTGGCCCTGGCACACATTTTGGTCTATGAAAACAAGTCTGCATCTGGAAGGCACTTGTGCGTGGAAGCTATATCTCATTATGGTGACTTTGCTGCCAAAGTCGCAGAACTTTACCCAGAGTATAATGTGCCAAGGTAACGTCAAACGCTTTCATTACACTTGCTTGTTTTTGAAAGAGTTTACAACCACGGTGTCTGTGCACAAGTTCAGTAGTACTCCTGAGACCTTAGTTTCCATGGTAAGTCCGAAAGTTCATTACACTGAGAATCTTAATTGAGATTCACAAGTTAGCAGTTAGCGATAGGCAAATTGTGCTTAGCCTAACTTCGGATTTCATCATTCCTTTATCTGTGCATATAGGTTGCCAAGAGATACCCAGCCTGGACTATTGCGGGCGAGGGATGCATCAAAGAAGCTGATGGAGCTAGGTCTGCAATTCATACCAATGGAGCAAATAATCAAGGACTCAGTCGAGAGTTTAAAGAGCAAAGGATTTTTATCCTGAACCGCAGTTTGCCAGTTTTCTGGGGCTTCTTTCACTCTCTCTAATATCTGAACTATGTGCTTGAACGAGATAATACCATGATTATGTTGCTGTAGACCATGTTAATTCGTAGTACTATTTTGGTGCTGAACGCTGAGTATGTATGTGCATGTACCAGGTGTTGTAGCAACCCCGGATTTATGACGTCACTTGTTCATAAGTTAGATAAGTCTCATTGGATATGAAGTGATGACAAAGTCAGGGGGTGGCAAATTGTGACGTCAGCCTGTTCATAAATGAAATAGGAACGTACTGGGATGGAATAAGCCCTGATCAACGAGACGGGACCCTGTCTAACCCTCGTCGACCCAACCCTGGTCGACCCGCAAAAATGAGGGTTGGAGTCGTCCTTTTTTGTCTCTTATCCATTTTGAGTCTTTTGACCCTCAATTGAGGTCCCAACTATAATGAGGGTCGAGTTTGGAAAGAGGCTTTAACCTTCTGACCCAACTCGTTGGCCATCAATTTTTTTAAAAAGTAAAATCTTTTTACAACCAAAACAAAATATTTTGGGTTTCATTTGTTTAAAATTTTTCACTTTCTATTTTTTCGTCTCCTCTAATTCTTCCTCCATTTATCTTTTCAAATCTCACTGGCTCATAATCTTCGAACGCTCTCTCTCTGATGTTTAGAACGGTTGTTTTAGTAAATTGAACATTTTAATAATTAAATTACATATTAGAGTATTTGTAATTGCGATACACTTTATCGGAAGATTATATTATTGTTCGACCTTATTTTGTAGGATGTTTAATGTTGAACTTTATAATAAAAAAAGGAAACTTATTAAAAAATTTTATTTTCTATGTGAAGAATGTTTGAGGGTCAGGTATGATCCAATGAGCATTACAGGATTAGGGTCAAGAGTATGGCAACCCGTATGAGGATTGGATAGGATTAGGATGAAGAAAATCTTATCTATCGATTCTCATAATCAGATCCTCAACTGAATCCGACCCTAAGTTTGATTAGTTCTAGATGGAATAATGAATGAATCCCATAGATGGGGCTCTATGCATACTTTTGGTTTTGAGTGGCGTAATAATAATAATAATAATAATAATAATAATATCTGAGGTGATAGATTCATTGGCGAGCCGCTTTGTTGAATTGATTAATTGGGAATCTGAAAAAACAACGTGAGATTCTCATGGCGCCACCCACAACATCTCTATTTTAGCGTATAAAGCCAGCTTCCCTTTCTCCGCACTCCACCTCCTTTCTCTCTCCCCCCCCCCCCCCCCCCGGTTCATGGCTTCTAATCATAATCATGGCAGCTATTTCTCTCTCCTCTGGTGCCTGGTCCTCGTGACCATCGTCGTCGCGCGGGGTTCGAATTCCGCAGAAGAAGAAGTGTCCCTGGATTTGTACTACGAGAGCTTGTGCCCATACAGTGCCAATTTCATCGCCAATGAACTCGCCACCATTTTTGACAATGGCTTGATCGACATCGTCGACCTCAAGCTCTATCCTTGGGGTAACGCCAAGATTCGAGGCGACAACTCCATCAATTGCCAGGTCCTTTCTTCTCCCCCCCCCCCCCCCAAATACCTAATTTCGTCGGAATTATGACTTAGATATGGTGAACTGTGATCAAGAAACTGGTAATTAGCTTAAACTTTCATGTCTAAAATTCTAACTATAGCCTTGGAGTTCAGTGTTTATTGATAAGGTGTAATCTAAATTTACTAAAATTTTGGCTGTTAGTGATGTGGAAATGTTGAATTTTCGAAGGGTTTGATATCTGACAGAGATTCTTGATGATGTGCTTGATTGGTTCATGTTGTCATGACTCATGTGAATGGATCGAAGAAGATCAATTGTGTCATAACTTTCCTCAGAGGATCTTGCTTGCTTTGCTTAGAAGGGAAACCCACTTTATTTAATTTTAACTTCTGGGCAATAAAGCCCCCCCCCCCCCCCAAAAGAAAAGTCCTGCATTTTACTTAGCTCTGGTCTGACGTCTTTGAGGACTTTGTTTTTGGTGATTTCAGCATGGGCCACTTGAATGCTTACTGAACACAGTCGAAGCCTGTGCAATAGATGCATGGCCAAACGTGGTAAGACTTCTGTTGAATGAATCAACTTGCTGCCCATTAATTTTTGTAATTTATATCCTTCAAATGAGCACACCAACAATACATAGAGACACCAACCTAGGTAACATAAGTGGTTCAAGTATAGCAACCTTACACGTATTAGATTACAAAGACGTCGTTCTGTTAGACCCTAGATCGGAGAACCATTTGCTACCAACTACTCCAGAGAAAGAATGCGAAGGACAGTTTAGAGATGTAATCCACCACAGAACACTGTAGGGCATGGAGATAAATTGCGTGAAAATTCAGGGAAGCATAATGCCAGGATAGCTATTTCCTGTCAACTGGTATCCCTTCTCACAGGATGTATCAATGCAAATTACATCTAAATGCTCATTCATGAGATCAGTGTGTTAAAAATTTCTGCATTTATTTAGTCAACAATCTCCAGTTCTACCTTTTGTGTGCATTTTTAGCTGTCTTTTGGTTATTCAAAAGTAAACTGATGCAGAAGTTTAATCATTGGTAGAATGAGCACTTCCCTTTCATCTACTGTGTTGAGAAACTAGTCTATCAGAGGAAGTACCTCCAGTGGGAGACTTGTTTTGAGGAGTTGGGATTGAATCCGAAGCCTGTTACTGACTGTTACACTAGCGGACATGGCAAGGAGGTTAGTGTTGCGGTTATGTTTCAATTTATTCATTGTGAATTTGTTTAAAATTAAACAATTGCCATGCACATTGTTGGTGTTGGTGTTGCATATTATTTTTGCTGTAATGTTCGGACTTAGCAAATCTTAAGGAAAAGAAAGAAAATGGGAATAAAAGTTACGTTCTTTTCATGTAGGTGAAGACTTGATGTATACCACAATTTTCAACTTTCTTGCTATCAAATTTTCCAAGTCCAAATAAACTGTTAGATATCAATGCGGGAGATTGTTTGAAATTTGCACATGTAGGTGCTTTTCAACTTGCCTGATTCTGTTGCGGGGACTCTTGCATATGAGGACTCTTTCGTGAGTGGTTTTTTGAACGGAATTTGCGTGATAATATGTTATTGTGACCAAAGTATGTTAGTTTTACACCATTCTTTTCCAGGAGATATTTTGTTATGTGCTAAAAAAAGAGATGATAATCTGAGTGATGCTCCATTGAATAAATTTTCCTGCTCACTCAAGCAGTATGATGAGCTAGGTACCTATTTGCACCGGTCGGATATGTACATCCGAATAACTGTTTAAGATGACATTATATTCCATGGGCTCAAGCTCTCATGCATGTCAGTTTTTTTTCCTTTTAACTTTAATTTTTCTTTTAAAAAAACAATGGATGGGCATACTATTCATTCGTTGGCTCTATCCAAGGCTGCCGAAGGACTTCATGGGCTCTACCCTAGTATTGCTTTCTATCTTCGTAAATGTCTTCGATTTAGACATTGTCTCTTGATACTGTAACAAATTTGTTGCAGGGTGTGCTGGCTATCATCTGCCTGCTTGTTATTCTGACTTAAAGCTGTCATTCTCCTTCTAAATATTGATTTCAAAATCTTATGACTACATACAGCTCGAGCTTAAGTATGCATCTGCAACTGATTCCCTGGAGCCTCCTCATGAATACGTGCCTTGGGTAGTTGTGGATGGACAACCCCTTTATGAGGTGAGAAAGATCACTTGCTAGTTGCCCCTGAATATCTCAGGGATAGTAAGGACTGACTAACCTTACCAAAACTTTCCTTGTTGAAGGAATATGAGAATTTTACCAGCTACATTTGCAAGGCATACAAAGGACCAACGCCTAGTGCTTGCGGCGACCTATCCACTGGTAATGTCCTGAAACAGAAGACTGATCACCCTCACCCTGTCTGCTACACAGAGGAGACAGGAAAGATGCCTTTCTTGAGGAGCATTTTATCTTCTGTAAAGTCCTGGGCCCTATGGGTGATTGATAGAGCTGGAATGTAAACGAGATTATGTTTTCTTATAGCTGTATGAAAAAGCTGTATAGCTGTGATATAAGTCAAGTGAACTTTGTTTTTCTGTTTATATTAGGAAGACTATAATTACAGTGTACACCAGTGTTTTCACAGTTTCTGTTCTAGAGCTCCTCTATTTCCTGATGTCGAGAATGGAGTTCATGGAGCCAAAAAAAGAAAGAATGGAGTTCAAGTAGCTCTACTTATACATATTTCTTAAATTGATGCGTCTTTGTGATAACAAACGATAATAATATGCAATTATCTGTCATCCCAAATTACGTTTCACGCTCACAGTTCCTAATCACCTGCAAATCTGCAATGGCTTTGAATGTTTACTATCTGGAATAATTTAGCCATTGGGGCTTCACCTTGTTCTGTGGTTCATTTGTGCATGATTTTGCACTTTCTTGTTCGTGGTAACATGTCATTTTGGGTGCTTATTCAAGTTAGATTACCAATTCTACAACGACAAGTTATTGTTTTTCTTTTTCAATGTGACAATACACCTAACGGCCCACATGCAAAGGTACACGACATGCACAAAAGGAGACGAGGCGGGACCGCGCGCGGGCGGGCTTGGCAAGATAGTTTACGCAAGATACCCCTTTTCTTGTTTTGTTTTTTTTTTTTTTTTTAAAAAATCTTCTCAGTTACCGTGTTTTTTCAAAACATCCCAACTAAGACTTGCTCCCCCCCCCCCCCCTAAGTAAGACAATATAATTATCAATTACATCGCATCAAATATAGTCCAAGCTTATGATGTACCTTTCTTACCTCTTTTTATCTAATTATATTTTATCGTTCGTGCTATATTTTTTTAGGCAAAAATATCATTACATTATGTGATCGGTGACGATAGCACATACTATGCACCTATCAATAACCCCCCCCAAAAAAAAATATCGACTATATTTTCCTAACTTTATTTGCAAGTGTATATGCGAAAGGCGCTCAATTCTACTCCATTGCACTAAAGTTGCGCCCAAATGAAGAAGTGCTGCCTACAAGCCTCGAGACTTTAAAAATCCCTAATCTTGTGAAACGTGAGCATGGTATCAATCAGATTTGGGAATGGGACCAAATCCGTTGGACCTCCTTCTTTACTCTATACAGTTTCCAGTGGGAATGAGGTTTGTTTAGTTTGCCATCACTTTTTTTGTTTTTCTAGTATAGTATTTCTAAAAATTTAGTACTATCACCAAATCGTCGATATGTCCGAGTGGTTAAGGAGACAGACTCGAAATCTGTTGGGCTCTGCCTGCGCAGGTTCGAATCCTGCTGTCGACGTTGATTTTAAGCCAAATTTATCTCCCTTTTGTTTTTTGGTTTTTCGGTTCTTAAAGCTTAACTAATCAGCTCATCCAGCATACGGCGCCGTATCACGGAAACCTTTGAAGAACACGAGAACCTTTACCTTTTCGCCACCGGAAAGAAGGATAAAAATAAAGTGGTAAAAAGAACCACGGTCTACCTGCGTCTACCCCTCTCTCACTTGCAGAAACCCTAGTTTCCGGCAAAACCCTCGAAGCCGATACTCACCTTCTCTCTCTCTCCCTCTCTCTCTCCGCCGTCCTCAACCATGGCGAGCGGTGGTCCGAACCTGGAGTGCCGAATGTACGAAGCGAAATATCCCGAGGTGGACATGGCGGTGATGATACAGGTCAAGAACATAGCCGACATGGGCGCCTACGTCTCGTTGCTCGAGTACAACAACATCGAAGGCATGATTCTCTTCTCTGAGCTCTCTCGCCGTCGGATTCGGAGTGTCAACAGTCTTATCAGAGTTGGCCGGATTGAGCCGGTCATGGTGCTTAGGGTTGATAAGGAGAAGGGCTACATCGATCTTAGCAAGCGTAGGGTTTCTGAGGAGGATATTGCTCAGTGTGAGGAGAGGTATAACAAGAGCAAGCTCGTTCACTCCATCATGCGCCATGTTGCTGAGACTATGAGTATGGATTTGGAGGTATGGTATTTCTTGCTTTTTGAGGAATTCTCTTCGTAGAAGTATGATTCTGCTCTTTCTTGATTGATGATGCTTTTTGTGTATTGGATGCCTGTCTATACGTGGTTCTGGATGCTTCTTTCTTGTTTTAATTTAGAGTAGACTTTCTTTTTATCGAATTTTGGAATTGCTGTTGTTGTTTTGAGAGACGAGTAGGATTGTGTGGCATTTTGGGTATGTATGATGTTGCTTGTATTATTTGTAGTGTTAATTTCAGAATTGGAAATGAAACATGGAATTAATTGGTGCTGTATTGTCTGAAAATTGTTCGTTGCACTGAATAGAACTTAGATCATAACTGTTAGGAGGAACTTGGCATTCTTGTCAGGAAGACTTAAACCAGCAATTGTATACAATCTTGTGGCAGGGAGTCAGATTTCATTTGACTTTATTGTTTTTAGCCTTCTTTGTGAACTGGCGGCGTGAACTGTTGTGAAGTAAGGTAGTTTAAGATATGTGCTTGTGGGAAGGTGGGGGTTGATCTCATGCTGTAAAATTAATACTCAAATGGAGAGGTTTGGTTGGTTCTTTTGTATTTGTCAGCCTCAATAAAGGCCTATTTTGGCGAAAATAAGAAGTCTTCAGTTCATTTATCATGTTGGCCTATGTTATGAGCTCTACTTGAGTGAGGATGTTCAGCTCAGATGCCCTTTTTTGAGAAGTATGGAATTTGACATCTACATTTATTGATATAGTTGATTTATAATTATGACTTGTTTGTGATACAAGCTATTGAACCACGCATTAGGTTGCTGCTAAAAATATTTTTCACTTGATAGGCTTAAAAATTAGAGTACTGCTGATAATTTGGGGTGCTTGCTGCTTAAATTTTCTGCAAAAATTGATAAGATATTATCAATTCCAAAATAGAAATGATTTATTTAGCTCAAATGGAATTAAGAAAACTTACCTTCTCTAGAGCAGAAACCAAAAGATTGTGCACCTGGAAAGAAATAGCATCAAAGCTGTGATCCATTCACCTTACAACGTTACTAGTTCATCTGCTGTGTCATATGTATTTTTAGGTTTACAATCAAAATGGAAATCAATTAATGAAAAGAGGTTTGCCTAAAACTAATTCAGTTGTTGTGCTTTCTTTGCATCTCCTTGAATAAACAAAGTCCGATATTCTGCACCAAGTCCTTCCAAAATAGGCACATTTGAAAATAGATGGTCTCCACTCTCTAGTGTCAGTTTCCGCTTTGCATTATAAAGACATTTGCTGGTTGGATGTTCATTTCCAGTCTCAGTGTTTGACATGCTAATCTAGGCTGTTGGCTGTAATGTGGATATGCATTGTGCTCTGTTTCTACACTTAATTCCCTCCAGTCTACCTCTGGAAGTGTACATCACAGCATCCTGTAACCCTTTCAACCCCTTGACAGAATATCTTGTACCAGTTAAACATGGGACTTCTCATAAGCCAAGAGAAGCTTACTGCACGCTTGTCATCTTTCTCAGCATCTTAGGGACAGGCATATGACTCATTTGCTTCCCTTTAGCATAATACACGTGGATCCACTGGGTTCACAGTTTCACTAGCCTTACGAGTTAGAGCACGCAAAAGTTTTCATATAGTTGGATGTTCCAAATCTGGATATGTAGAGATAATTGTCCCCAAGATTTAGGATGGCACATTTATCCCAAGTAGATTTTTGGTTTTCTGATTCTTAGCTTTCCCTTACTGTAAACGACTTTCAAACTACTTCAGTTTTGGCCAGACCCTCCTTTAGTGCAAAAAAATCTAAATAAATCCTAATTAAAGGCTTTCAATTCTAAGTTTTTGGCTGTGTCTTTCTGTTTCCTTTCTTTTTTTTTGGGGGGGGGGGGCATCAGGAGAATTGGGGAGAGTTTTGCTTTTTTTTTTTTTTTTAAATAAACTGTGTTGCAGCATTGTCCAAGATCTATGCCTCCATATTCAAGTCACTTAACATCTCTGAATTTGTGGCCCGGAGTCCTGCCTAAGCAGGGTTTTAGGTAGCCTGATGTAGCAACCATAGTAAGGCTGGGTTGCAGAGATACTGTCGAGTAAAGATCCATTTCAAGAGGCTTGTTTCTATAACAATTATAATCCAAGCCCAAAAATCGCCTGAAAGTAGCTTTTCTAGCACTTAGAAAGGCATCCACTAATGTAGGCTCAGTTTTTATCATTCTATCGGTACTAATTTTTATATGAGAGTGCTGTGTCATATAATGCTTAGAGATGTTATCTGGGGTGTTCTTGATCATAATCATACAAGTCTCTGGTGCTTATATTCTAGTATGAAAGGTATGTCTTGATAAGCCAAGACTAGTGGTGGTTCGCTTGATGGGGACACACAGCATTTTCTGTTGATATGAGCTGATGGACTAGCTTGAGGTGTATTCCTCTTTGTGACTGTTGTTGATGAACTTCCCAGAATGAGCCTAGATACGTTTGGTGTATGTTATTTGGTAATTATATAGTATGTACTGTTGGTTGGTTTGACCAAGTTAGGTTCTACATTGAGTTGGAACTTGGGTCTGGGTACCCATATACAGTGGGACCAATACTGGTAGTGGTTTCCTATTGATGGATCTTGCAGTATTATCTGTGCATTAAAATATTGGTTATTTTCTCTGTGTCGAGTTTCTTTTAACATGTTCCCTTTTTATGTAGGATTTATATGTACGTATTGGATGGCCCCTATATCGAAAGTATGGACATGCTTTTGAGGTCACTCTCGGCTTTCTAAGCGTTTATCTGTATTTTTTTGATTTTATTCTAAATCAATGTCTTGTATTGTGCTCAGTAGCTTTATTAAAAATATATATATGTGTATCTTATGACTGTAGGCATTCAAGATAATTGTGACTGATCCTGATTCGGTATTGGATCCCCTTACCTATGAAGTTAAAGAAACTGGTCCTGATGGCCAGGAGGTAAAGTACAGTCATTTCCTATCTCATTTGATGATATTTCAGGTTCTTGACTCATATTGCTCATGCTGCAGGTTACCAAAGTTGTCCCGGCTGTTACTCCAGAGATCAAGGATGCTTTGGTCAAGAATGTTAGACGGAGGATGACCCCTCAGCCTCTGAAGATTCGCGCTGATATAGAAATGAAATGTTTCCAGTTTGATGGAGTTCTGCATATAAAGGTATGGCCCTTTATTCTCTTTAAGGTTGTGTGCTTGAGGCACAGCATCCATTAGTGTGGAATCACATTTGTGTAGGTCTTGGAGGAGCCTAATATTATTCGTTAGTTAATGGGATCTCTGTTTATAGAGACTAAAGTGTGTTACTGATGTTTGTATATTAGGTGGGGTGATTTATGTATGAAGTTGATTACTTTTGTGTTGTCTATCTTTTGGCTACTATTATGGGATTTCTAAATTCATTTTGATGTATGTAGCTGATGATTGTTTCTACGTTGTACGCTGTATAATGTTAATCTATCTAGCAATCAAGGTTTTTGAGACAGTAGTTGGTTTTCAATTCCATACGGGATAACTGGTTTGCTGATTTTTATCTTTTTTGGTTCAATGATTTGACTTCAAGTCCATTCCAAGCAAATAAGGCTACACATTCCCCATTTTTTTGGGGGGGGGGGAGGTCGTATGGGCTTTGTTCAGGTACTGAACAAGCGAAAATACATGAAATTGTCAAACTATGGATATATTTTGTGAGAGAGAACATAATGTGCAGAGAACATAGTTAGGAAGTAGAGGAGCTGCAAGCAAAGATATTTTCCCATGGGATCACTATTGTTTATGAGGACTGCGAGGACTAGCATGAACTTTGGACTCTTAAAAGTGAGGGTGGGGGGATCAAGCTGTTTGTGGTGAATTCTACAAATCTACTCCTTAAGCCCAATTATATTTTATGAGAGAGAGAGGGGGGGAACGGACAGGAGGAGAATCTCTATTGGGTAAATCATATAGACACAAACCCAATAATCCAGACCCAGACCACCATTATATGTTCCCTTGGCTTCTAAACTTGAAAAACAAGTATAAGGTAATAAAGGTACTTGTCAAGTCAATCTTGAACAATCTGTTGAATGCCAAGAATCGCAGTTGGATCCTTTTATAACCAAGCTCTTGAAGGCAGGATCTGCCTGTCACATTTGATGTTGAAGATGATCGGATCTGAGATTGTATACTTCTTACAATGTGATCACTAAAGTTTTCCATTTGACATTATCATGTTACATTGGCTAATATGAGCATTTACAGGAGGCCATGCGTAAAGCCAAAGAAGCAGGAATAGAAGACTCTATGTTTTGACCACTCAGACTCTTGATAAGGTGAGTTCTTTTCTTCCAGATGTCCTTCAAGATGGTCTTGCTATTGACTTGGGTTCTCGAGGTTGGGCATTTTTAGACTGTTTGCTTGTTATATTGGTGTGGTTTGTTTGGGGGCTGGAATAAATTATTGACCAGTGGACCTCTTTACCTTGTCACATGCAAACTGTCCATTATTTCCCAACATTTTTCAATCAATATCTTATGTTATGTATTGCCTCTTTCATCTGTCTTGCCGCTGCATTAGTCTTTTTTTGTTTTGGTGGGGATGATCATTTACTACACTGGTTCTAGGACTGGAACCTATTAAAGTTTTATTCAAAACTGTATTCAAAACTGGTAAATTTATTATGTAAATGGAGATTGCTAATGAATCCGCTTCGTCTTTTCTCCAATTTCTACCTAATCTCCCTAGCATTGGTTCTGCTATTTGCTACTATGGCTTGTGACGTACTGATGCAACATGATTACCATTCCAGTATATTTTCGAATTTCCTTTTTACCTCATGTCTCTGTTTCATGTCGACCATTTATACTGCTGTTTGCTTTATCTGATTAGTTTCCATACATAATTATCATTTGTGCTTGTCACAGGAACAAGGTATTGCAACCCTTAACAAAGCAATTGCTGCTGCTACGGAAGAAATTGAGCGCCACAAGGGAAAACTTGCGATCAAGGATGCACCAAGAACTGTAAGTGCTCCCTTCAACTGCAGCTTCGTGAAAGGGGGGGGGGGGATATAGTTCATTTATTTCTTTTTGTTAAGCAACATTTTTGGAGCTTGCTATCAAAAATCCTTATTTGCTTCTCATATTATCAATTTCCATGAGACTTACTGTTGGGCTTCTGGTGCAGGTGAGTGAGCGGGATGACAAACTACTCCAAGAGCACATGGAGAAATTGCGTCAAGGTAATGAAGAGGTTAGTGGCGATGAGGACAGTGAGGAGGAAGAAGATACTGGAATGGGTGACGTTGATGTTGAAAATGCTGGGGTTCACGAATAGGGTACTTGAAGGAGAGTTGAGAATGGCGGAGTACTTCCCTTTTTTTGTCCATTCCGTTGAGTTTTTGTACGTTTCATTGGTAAAATGTTGGACATATACACATGGCCAAAGGGCATTTAGGTTTGGTAGTTTGACATCGATTCATGGTGTGCGAACACAATCGAGAATTAGGACAATATGTGAGCCGTTGACATGGTATTGTGGCATAGAGGGTAATTTTGTTCGCTGGTCTGCGCTTCCCAGCCTTGAAAATGATATCAACTATTCCCTCCTTGATTCCACTTCCAGGTCCTAATCTCTTGCACTAGTATTTGCAGTTGTTTTTTTCTTATAGATCTCGTTGCATCTGTCGAAGGTGGCTGAAATCGGATTCCATTTAACAAAATGTACGTGCAGTTCGAGTATGAATTAGTAGCAGTTGTGTTTTCATTCTCAACTCATTCCGAACTCATGCTTGGAGGATTATGTGGTGGTCTGTAGGTGGATGGAAATTTGCGTGGTTTATTCTGTCGGAATAATCTGTTCTTATTGTCTCTTAGGTGGTCGACTGCGGGTGGTGCTAAATTTCCAGGTTTAATTGCACTCGGACGTATTATTTTGTTTCTTATCACGTCATTAGATTAAGGCCCTGTTTGGTGAGAAAAACTGGAATGGAACTTGAAACCTGAGGGTTCAAGTTCCTTTCCTTATTGTTTGGTGAGTGTTTTAAAGGAAAGGAACTTGATACCCCCAGGTTTCAAGTTCCCCTCCAATCCTCAAGAACTTGAACCCCCCCATTTATGAGAGGTTTCAAGTTCTAAACCCTCAGTGTTCAACATTATTGTTGTTGTTGTTGTTGTTGTTATTATTATTATTATTATTATTATTATTATTATTATTATTATAATAATATAGTAATCATTATTATTATAATAATAATAATTATTATTAGTATTATTATTATAATAATAATATAATAATTATGATTATTATTATATAATTATGATTATAATAAAAAATAATAATTATTATTATATTATAATTATAATAATAATAATTATTATTACTATAATAATAATAATATTATTATTATAATAATTATTATAATAATTATTATTATTATTATATTATAATAATTATGATTATTATTATATAATTATAATTATAAAAAAATAATAATAATTATACTATAATTATAATAATAATAATAATTATTACTATTATTATTATAATATAATAATAATTATTATAATATAATTATTATTATTATTATTATTATTATTATTATTATTATTATTACTATTATTGTTATTATTATATAATAATTATGATTATTATTACATAATTATAATTATAATAAAAAATAATAATTATTATTATACTGTAATTATAATAATAATTATTATTACTATAATAATAATAATAATTATTATTATTATAATATAATAATTATGATTATTATTATATAATTATAATTGTAATAAAAAATTATTATTATACTATAATAATTATAATAATAATTATTATTATTACTATAATAATAATAATAATATTATTATTATTATTATTATGGTAATTATAATTATAATTACAATTATGATTATGATTATACTAATTATTATATAATAATTATTAGTATTATTGTAATTATTATTATTATAGTAATTATTATTGTTATTATAGTAAATATTATTATTATTATTATTATAAATATTCATACTTGCATATAATATTTTCAAAATAAAAACAGAGTTGATTCCATTCCAAAACTGCTCACCAAACAGCAACCAGTGAGATCTGATTCCATTCCAATTTTCACCAAACAATTGGGTTCAGGATTCAAGTTCCATACCCAACCCCCCAGGATTCAAGTCCTGATTCCATTCCATTCCAGTTTGCCTCACCAAACAGGGCCTAAAGGGTATTGCTAGCTTTCATGGTGCACCATGAATGTTTTGATGATCTTTATTTTACTTTATTTTTTTGAGTTGCATGCTTCTTGGCCAATCGTGTTCTCATTTTCATTTTCATAGCTTCTCAATATTCGTTGTCGTACATTGTATGTGATATTATTTCAATTATTAGTGATAACTTGAGAGAATTATTGAATTTAGTTATTATGTGTTTGATTTATTCATGAATAAAATTCTTGTTCGTATATAATAATTTAGCGTCATGTCATTTACTTTTTAAGTCACATTCAAACATTTATTGGATTGGTTTTTTTGGGGGGGGGGGGGGGGGGGGGAGGGTTTTTGGTATGCTTTTTGCACATCACATTATGACATATAGATGTGTGTCTTATAGCACCGAACGAATAAGATTGAAATCATCCAAACACAGATTAAAAAAATAAAAATATATTTGATTAAATATATTTGTGTCTTATATTATTGTTTCTTAAAAACGATGTTGATTCCACGGAGGTTCACGGGGTCCTCGGGTGATCAATCGCTTCATAGGGGATAGAAGTCCTGCTTCAAATATGAAGATTCCACACGGTAAAGCAAGAGAATAGAGATTATCCCTTGCATCCATATAACATTTGTACTTACCAACTGTGAATTTCTAAAAATTCGCCAATCTTTAAAAATGGTTTTAAAAAATACTAAAATTTGATTTTTTGTTTAGATAATTACGAAACATTAATTGTGTTAGGCCTATTCTTTTCAACTTATCGTAAATATTTATCAGTATTTAACACTAATTAATATTACTTACAATTTCAGTAATGGTCAACACTTATCTGCATTCTTCAATCTATCTTAATACTTTTTTTTTCAAATTTTTATATTATTTTCACAAATTTTTTTCATTAACAAGTGCATAAGATATTTGCCCAACAAGTCAATTTGCCTTTGCTCCAATTTATAATTGCGTAATTTATTGATTGAAAGAAATATCTCTCTCTATCTATATTATAGTATATATAAAATTCGTACCAATGTTGAAGTTTACTGAGTTTTTAATCCCTTCTTATTGGTGAATAAAAAGACCCTTTTTATGGTTCAAAACCTTTTTAGAATTCTGAAAAAAATTGAGCGATTTTTTAAAAAAATCCATCGTTTTCCCCCTTCCTTTCGGTAATCTAAGCTAATAATTTTTTTAAAAAAGACCAACCATGGTTTATCTGATTTGATTAAAAAAAATGTTGGAGTAGTCTACAATGGGTTTTAGTCCCAACTCTCAAAAATAATAGGTCATTTGACATACTTATAAGCTCTTTGGTTACTTCATATATCACGAATTGATTTTGAGTCGAAATTGCATTTGGTTTAGATCTATGACTTCTTTGTTTATGGTTCAATTCATTAAAAAAGTTGACATAATATCGAGCTAGTTGATCTACGATGTAAAATATAGGGCATTGATAATGTTTGTAAGTTTATGAATTACTCCACATATTGCTCATTGGTTTTGGTAGGAATCTCATTGGGTGTGTACGCTTGATTCGTTTGTTCAGGCCCTCATTAATTTGTCTCAGGTCCAATTCATCTAAAATTTGACATGTTATTAAATTAGGTTGCCACTGAATTTATCAGAGTCTGTATTTAGACCTGGCAAACTGACCCAAAATCCGAAACTCGACCCGGATCCTTACCTGGCCTGATGTTCGAACCATAGTTGACCCAAAATTCTTTACAAAATTGCTTATTTTTTCATGACAAGTGTATTCGACCAAAACCAGTTATCTGAAATTAACTCGAACCAAAGTTCACCCGACCCGGAATATTACTTAACCCCAAACATGACCCGACCCAAATGTAACCCAACCTGTACTTGAATTGAATGGCCCATTTGTCAGGTCTATCCGTATTTGACTGTGTGGATGGAGTTGGCATTGTTATTAGCGTACAAGTGCTGAGGTATGTTGGAGTTATAAAAGTGAAATTAGTCCTTAATTGACCAAAATAAGAGTTAAATTTATTTATAAGTTAGTAAATTAGTCCACCTATAACCAATTAATTTAGATGGAAAACTTATTTAAACTTATATACTTGTATCAATTATTTCAAACCCAATTTATCTAATACTAAAAAAAAAAATACTGTAATTTTTTTAACATGCAAAAGCAATTACAAGGCCCCACCAAAAGAAAATAAAAAACTCAAATAAAAATTCAAACGAGTGGCGGGTCGTTGGTCTTCCAACAGCTTCCACTGTTTCAAGCTTTGATCTGCTAAACAGGACTATATGGGAGCCCACACATTATTGCAACAATGTTGCTCTCTTTTTTCTTTTTCTTTTTTTAACCTTAGAAAAGTTTTTTTATTTTTAGTTAAAAAAATAAACACGGTAGTAGTTTTGGTTCAAAGCTATCAAATAAGACTTCTTGTAGGTGTTATTTTCTGCAAATTTCTTTGACAGTCGTATCTTCTTTCATGTGAGAAGGGAGGATAATTAGGTCGCTCATTATATTGTTTAGTTGGCTCGCACTTCTTTGGATGTGATGATAGGATAAAGTTAAATGTTTAAATATGTATATCAAGATGTACGCATAAATATATATGTTAGGTCCCAATGGTGATTAATTATGAATTGCCTACGTGAAAATGGGGGCTGAAGAGTAAAACTTCATGTTTGGTTCATCTCGTTCATAAGTTGCAAATAGATCAAATTCCAAGTGCACATCTACACTTCTCGTAATAAGTCTGTACGATTTGAGAGATACTTCCAAAATGCGGCCTTCATTAAAATTACACCACCTTTCGAACAACTACTTCATTTTTTTGTCCTATTCAATTTTGTATAACCATACGTTTAATGAATCAAGTTCATCAATCTCAATTACCATCATTTTCTAAATTGGATTTTTTTTTTCATCGACTTACATTTTAAAGGTGTCTAACAATGGTTAAAAAAGGTGGAATTCAAGATATAAAACAATCCTCATGAATAAGGCTGTATCAATATGTATAAATGGCCTTTTAGCTTTTCTTTTCGTCCCCTCTTTGGTCGATGTCACTTGAATTCATTTTGAAAGAATCCAACTAATTGAGATAGATCCAACAAGCTAGTCCACCCCCCCCCCTCTCTCTCTCTCTCTCTCTCTCAAACTAACAAGACAAGACAATAAATGCTAAGCTTCCGAATTAAAGAGAGATAGAGAGATAATGATAGGAGTATTACTTCTCATATATCTGACAAATGGATCATTCAATTTAGATATAGATCAGGTTAAATTTAGATCATGTCATGTTTCGGGTCAAGTGACATTTCGAATCGGTTTAGTTTGGGCCGTGTGAACTTCAGTTCGGGTTAATCGATTTTGGTCCAATAAGCTTGTCATACAACAATAAACAACTTTGTTGGAAATTTTATTTCGAGTTAATTCGGATTTCGGTCTCCTTTTGGGTCAACCTATTTCAAATACCGAGTCTGATATAAGTCCGAATCATTCGATTTAGATTTTATATCTCGAATAAATTTTATCAGATCTTCCATCCCAACCCCATTTCCAAACGAATACAATTAGAAGGAAATCTGTGGAACCCATACACACACAAATATATATATATATATATTCGAACAAGTTTGATCATGATTGATATTCAACACTTAAGCCCTGTCGGCATGTGTGATGTCCTAGAGGCATGTTGCTTACGTCATATAATTTTTTGTCGAGTTTTCAGACCCTTAGCTGTTGGTGTCACCCCCTCACGCTAGGTATCCTATATATATCTAGCCAAATAGCTCGTACAACATTCAATCAATGCAATGCCTCTAATATTAGTTTGTTTTTTATAAATTTGTACTTGTTCAAATTGTACTCGAAGTTTTTTTCTTTTTTAATTATTTTATTTTAAATTTTAACATTTGTGTTCATATTTCCAAAGGTGATGTTTTATTTATGCATGATAATAAGATTGCTGCAAATTTGTACACCCTTAACTGTTGTACAATTCATCCGTCTCAAATTATTTGTCGCCCATTCTTGTTTAGAATGTTCTAAAATGAAGTCCTTTTTATTGTTATTAGTTTAAGAACTCTCTCTCTTTGAAAAATACAACGATCTGAAATGTATAGTATTAAATGATGTTTCCTTAAAAATTTCTATTACCTAGGGAGGACAAATTTTATAAGACAGAACGAGTATAAAATAGTTGTACATATTCAATCTTCCAATTTGCTTATAATAAATATCTTTGTTAGGTCTTCCAACTCTAGCAAAGGTGCATCCTCATGCATGTGTATCAGTGTAAATATAGTTATATTAATACGTACATATAATATACCTACATATGATTAATATTCAGTAGAACCAAATATATATGAAAATGCACAAAAATATTTTTGTCCTGAAATCTAATTTGCAATGCATTGATGAAGGTTCTATCCTAATAGTTAATGTACACAACACAGTTTCTCAAAATCAAACGAACCTCCACACCCTTATGATTCTTATATGTGAATCTCAGTTTACGTAATTAATATACATAATGTATAGTCGAAGAAAGGTGAAAGTTTGAAAGATACTAAATCACCCTAGAGGGGGTGAATAGGGTGATGATCAAAAATTACAAATTAAACTAAATAAAAAACTGAAGAAACAAAGAGGACAAAACACAAAGACTTGTTAACGAGGATAACCTCAACCGAGCTCAATCTCCGCCTACAGTATCCTAACTCTAGGATTAACCCAATTTTATTAGGATGGATAAATACAATCCTAGATTACCCCTTACTCTAAGTTTCAAGTTACAAATTGAACCCCTCAACTCGACTTGGTAGAGTTGACCCTTCAACTCTATAATCCAACACTACTTACAACTTGAACAATACAACTTAAATGATTGTAAAGCAAGTTAAGTTGCAAAGAATGTGAGTGAGTATGAGCATCGCAATCAATGACTTGTGCTTGTTTTCTTGTTCCTCTTCTAGCTTCAAATGTCTCACTTTTATAGGCTCCTTGAGTTGAACTAGTCGTTACACTCAAAAATAGGGAGTTGATCTTCATATTGACTCTCAAGCTTCTGATCAGTATCTTCAAGGTCTTGAACTAGGCTTATTTTCAGCAGAGATGTTCCAACGGCTAATTTGATATCTTCCAACGGCTATATTGCTGATTTTCTGCAGATTAGTTCTCCAAAACTGTTTGTTTACTAATTTAGGCCAACCAAAAGATTAGGATAAGATATAAAGATATTGTGGCCATATTTAAAGAATCACAACTTAAACAAATTTCAAAGTTTCAAAATTTGTTTAGATAGCAAGCATCATAACCTAGACAAGATCACATAATTTAAATCAAATTAAAATCTTGACTTTCACTCAAAATTTAGCCAAGGTTTTTAAGGGAGTCAACAGTCTCCCACTTTTTGATGAAAGGCAATATTTTATTTTGATTAATTATGAGTCGAAAAGAGTGATTTTTTTTTTGGGGGGGTTCTTGTCATTGGAAATCATAAGAGTGAAATTAAGCTTGTCCAGCCACGTAATCATAAGAAGTTATGAGTAAGTATTCTTCACAAGCAGACCATATGTCATGCTCACAAGCAACTATCAGTTTAGCATCACAAGTAGTAAAAGCTACCATTATTTACCATAGTATATTGTAACCATAAGAATGAAATTGAGCTACCATTCATTTCTTACCAATATGCCAATATTAGCTTACCACCAAAAGATGAGAGTTTAGTGCTCTGTTTACATTCGTGCGCTACTCCAATCTACCATACTGCCAATCATCTCCCCCTTTAACTTTCATCAAAAGAAGAGGGGAAACTACATTGGAATGTCCGGTCATACACGTGGGTTTTAGCAAAAGACATGTAAAAGCATAAAGGGGAAAACATAGAATTAAAGGCAAGTACAAATAGACCACGTACTAGCGAAAATGAGGTGTAGAAGAGATGGAATGGATGATCCGGTCTGCAGCCTGGGTGGCCTTCTCCATATCGGTAGATTGGAATGGGATAGCAACCTTGGCTCTATGATGAATGAGGCTAGTCAACCGTATCAACTCATTGATCATACGGTTCATCAATCCCATTTCAACCTAAATGTGCTCAAGTTGAGTGCGAAGTTCAGCATGATCTTCTTTCAACTCAATGAAAGTGTTAATAATGTGAGGAGCAGAGCCAGTGTCAGGGAGCTTGATTTTAAGAGAGGAGGCCTCGTCGGGAATGAGGTCGCTAAGGTGCTGCCACCCCCGAGCAATAGTTTTGTAGAACCTTAGGGTTTTAAGGGAGTGAGCGGAAATGACAGGCACATGATGAGTGATGCATTCCTCACAGTCCAGAGGCACTTTAAAATGGGTAAAGACTCGAGTAAGGAGGTTACAATAGGGCAGTGAAGGAGTGCGACTCATGTTGGCAACTCGAAATATGTGACTTAGAATCATGGTGGCATAATTGACTGAGTATCCGTTCATGAGTCGGTATATGGCTTCAAGAACAATCTCATTTTAATCTTCTTTTGAGTGTTCTTTGGGATAGAAAATGCGGACAAAAACATAGTGCAACAGTCGAGGTTCCGATAACAGAACATGATAGAGGGTATTTGTTTTATCGAGTGTAGGCTTCGAGTTTCTGGGGGCTAGCAAATTGTTTTAGGCTGTCATTTTGTCGGAGTAGAGGATGCCGACTCCTTGGCTTTGGAAGCTTGAGCAGTTCATTTGGGGGCCTTTCTGCCTCTAGTGTTTGCCATCACTACAAAAAAGCGGCCAGTTTGCGATGAAAAGTCAGTGATGAAATCGGTATTTCGTCTCAAAATAAAAATTGCAATGAATTTTAACAATCAGGCAACGAAAGAAAAAGGCGTCTGGAACTGCTACAACATGTGGGACGAAGTTTTTAATTCGTCTCTATCAGAGACGAAAATTTGAGACGATCTGTGATTTTCATTGCTAACAGAGTTGAATCCCATAATTCCTTGCAAATTCGTCGCTAACTGGCAACAAAAGCCTCCCGCGGTTGTCTTTCATTTTGCACGTAGGCTATGTTCCTTCCCTCCTTTCTCTCTTTTATGAAACCCTAGCTCCATTGTTGGCCGAGTTTTACAGGACTTCGCTGTGAAATTGACGGGGTAAGCGTCTGAATCTATGGTGCTCCTCTATCTGATTGGTTCTCTGTTTGTCTGTCTCTCTCTTTCCGTCTCTTCGTGTGTCTAATAGAGACCCTTATGTGTTGTTGTGGTCGATTTGCAGCGGCTGTGGAGGTATTGCTCGCCAACAAAATCCTCAAGTAGTCTTTCTTCCTTTCTTTCTCTGTCTTTGGCGAAATTAGCAAAGTAAAGGCATGAAACTTGATATCCATCTCAGTTTTCTGTTGTTGGGTCATTTGTGCAATCATTTGTGGAGAAATCATGCCTTCAATTCTGTGTGGTTAATTCTAGGGTTCTGGGCTAATGGGTGTAAATTTTGATTTTTTGGGTTCTTCAATTTATGGGTTTTGAGCCATTTTGGGGTTTTGTTTTCTGATGAGATTTGTGTTCTCGGGTGCTGCCATCTATGGTTTGTTTTTTAATCTAAAGTACTTCCAAATGAGAGTCATGAATGAGGAATTCATTGGTTTCTGTTCAGTTTGGCTAGTGGAGCTTGATCTTCCATTGAAGTTTCTATCTTGTGGCTGTTTTGTGGTATCTA